>PITA01030801.1:0-16058 GCA_004023965.1 Spilogale gracilis | reverse complement strand
AACGATTTATTCATTTTAGAGAGACAGTGTCAGCAGGGGGAGGGGCAGAGGGGGAGAGGGAGAGAATCTCAAGGAGACCCCCCCCCCCCCGCCCCCTGCTGAACCTGGTGAGACGTAGGGCCAGGTCCCAGGACCCTGAGACCATGACCTGAGCCGAAATGAAGAGTCGACCTTGTAACCAACTGAGCCATGCAGGCGCCCCTGCAGAAGGCCGAATTTAAAGAGAATAATCTGGAAGAGTAAATATAGCCTTCAGTTTAATTAGGAAGTAACTTTTGTTGAATTGGCAGGGGAAGATGTGTTGAAGAGAATAAGAACATCGCTGATTGTTATTCTGAATTTTCTGTGACATGTTGTATACCATGGCTGTTCTCTCAGGGCCTTGCAGTTTTGGTTTGAGATAGGTTTCTAAGCAGCAAGATGACATATTTTTAGAAATGTAGAAGCATGTGTTCCAATTGAGTTTGTTCTTTGGATGATTTATTTTTTAGTGTAGGTAGCATTAGTGTTCTAACAGGCATCTCGTAAAACTATTTTATGACTGCTAATCTAGATTGCACACCAACTAAGTCTCTGGGAGATAGAGTAATTTAACTTGGAGAGTAACTGAGAGGCACTGTGTGTTAGTGTATTGATTTTAATGTTTGCAGCTTGAAGATACAGATTTTGAGTCATCCCTTAATATGCTTGTTCAAATTATGCTTTGGAAATATTTAAATTCAACCTTCTGCTTCCTGTGGTCCCATGAGGTTTAGCTGTGGGCTTGTACATCTTTACCTATAGGAGTGAGAGCTGTTGGGGGTGATAAGCTCAAAGGTGCCTTTAGAATTTGTAATGATTCTGTTGTATTCATTAAGTAACCTGATCCTGTTGTGCTCCCCTTGCATTTAGAATGAAATGCAAACACCCTTTCAGGCCTAGAAGCTCCAGTCCCTCGTCCCTTATTAGCAGGTTCATTCCCTCCTCCCGCCTTTGTACTTACAGTCACCTCTGCCTGTAATCCTCTTCCTTCAGACCTTCAGGTGCCTTTTTCAGCTCTCAGATCAAATGTCATCTCCTCAGAGAGGTCTTTGCCAGTTTTTCCTCTCCGCAGTCACCCTATTCGATTACACTGTTGTTATTGTGTTCTAGTACTCATCGCCATTCCTTTCATTGGTCAGTAAGTCTCATAGAGCCTGTGCCTTGCTGTGTAGTTCCATTTGCTGCTGTACCCCATGCGTGGAGATGCACAGTGGGGATTTTGTAAGCATTCAGAGGGATGAGTATTCCTTACAGTTATCCTCACTGAAATAAAGTGATTAGTTTAAAGACAATATGTGACTAATTCATATGATTGTCTGTTTAAATTACTCAATAATTGATTCATCTTTTCATTACAAAGTACAGAATTCAATTACGGTGAGAAGCAGATCCTGTCTCTTGTGGCTGGGGCTGGTATGCAGATACAGGATCCTTTTATTCAGTTTGTCAGGTCATGATTTCTATCAGTTCTTTACAAGAGATAGCTGAATAATAATTTCCTTTTTTAAAGGTTTAAGTTTATATTCTAGAGGCTTTTGGAAATTTCTGAAACGTCATTAAATCATGTGCTTTTTTTTTTTATTAAATTAAATTATGGCTGAGGCAGGGTGGTGGATTGAGAAGATTCTGGACTGAATAGAGGTCAGGAGGCCCAGTTCAGTTCTGCCAGTAGCCAACTCTCCACATGAGTCTTTTGGCCCTCATTTCCCTAATTTATAAAATAATAGAGTTGCATAAAATGGTCTTAACTGTTTGTTCTCTTTCAGGGCGCCTGGCTGGCTCAGTCAGTAGAGCATGAGACTCAATCTCAGGCTCGTGAGTTCAAACCCCATACTCGGTGTAGAGCTAACTTAAGAAAAAAAAAAGCAAGGCTGTCCTCTTTTAACAGTGTATGATTATGTAATTCCAGCCATGAATCAGTTATTTTTTCACTTTCGGGAATTTTTTAAGTTGTATGGATGTGTGATATATATGATAGTTGTCTAGATATCATTACACTTTTGCAAGAATGGAAAGTCAGATTCATTTAATTCAGCAGAACACTAAAACATCTGAAAGATTGAGAGGTGCTCTGGTTTATTTCACTTTTTTTTTTTTTTTTTTTTTTTTTTTTTTTTTTTTTTTTTTTTTTTGGCAGCAGCTGTGGTGAGAAATACCATACATGATTTATGTAGGTATTGATTTTAAAAGTAACAGTCTTTAAATACATAATAAAGGTTTGTCTTTAGGATACTAATTTTGGCCTTATCATTGTTTAAAGGATCCAGTCTCTTTAACCATTTAAGACTTTTTTTTTAAAGATTTTATTTATTTATTTGACAGAAAGAAACACAGCTAGAGAGGGAACACAAGCAGGGGGAGTGACAGAGGGAGAAGCAGGCTTCCCGCCGAGCGGGGAGCCTGATGTGGGGCTTGATCCTGGGTCTCCGGGATCATGACCTGAGCCGAAGGCAGTCGCTTAACCAACTGAGCCACCCAGGCGCCCCAATCATTTAAGAATTTTTTAACATGGCATAATGTGTCCTACTTCGGCACTTTAATTTTACTTAAAGTTCATATAAATCATCGTTGGCATTAGATGCATAACAGTTAGAAATATATATATATGGAAATATATAGAAATACTATAGAATACTATATGTTCTGTTCTATATTCTTTAGTTCACTAGTCCTCAAACTTCAGCCAGGGCATCAGAATCGACTCTAGGATTTGTTAAAACAGAGATTGCTGCCCTATCCCTAGTTTGTGATGCAAGTGGTCTGGGATGGGGACTGAGGACTTGCATCTCTAACAAGTTCCCAGGTGATGCTAATGCTGCTGGTCCAAGACTCACACTTTTGCACACTGTTGCTGTAGTTTGTCAGGTTCTTCCTCTGCACTCATGGCGACATCCTGATACAGAGTAGTCCGGCTTCCTTCTTGTTGTGTGGTGATGCATCTCACTCAGTACCCGGCCCCTTGCCCTCTTTACCTTGTTGTCCTTTGATTCCCTGGTATTCTATGATGTCTCAGATTCTTCCACTCTCCTGGTAAGTATGATACATAGAACATGGTTTGGTGCAGCTGGAACTCTTAACAGTAGCATGCTGCTGGTGACCGAACCTCTTGGAGTGTGTGTTTAAATGGGACAGTGTGCATTTAGAGGTGATGGGCCATTTGCTCTTGTCAGTTTGACAGCAGTGGCTTTAGAATCAAATACTTTGGCTCAGAGATTAGTTCTACCACTTATTGGCTATTTAAGTTTGTGAAAATTATACAACTTTTCTGAATCTTAGTTTTCTAATTTCTAAAACAGTATTGGTAATACCTGCCTTATATGATTTTCATAAGGACTTAATTAAATTAGATAAGGTGTATAAAACACTTCCTAGGTACTCAGTACTCAGTAATTTGTGGTTTCATAAAAGGTCATATATCAACATAGATGATCATAACTCCCATGTAGTCTTGATAGCATTTGTTACTGGTGGAGGTATTCCTGTCTCGCCTCAGTGTGTGTTGCTCATGCCCCCTGCTTCCGGGAGCCTCGCCATGGGCAGGAGATGTTGAGCTGTCTACTATGTTTGCACAGATCCCACTTCTCTTACTTGTTTGGAAATGCTGTGTCTTGTTCCTGTCTAGCCTGGCTCTGTATCCCTGGGCACTTACCTCTGGTTTGTGGTGCCCGCATCGGGCCCTCCCTGCTCTGTGGACCTGTCGCAGCCTGTTTCTCTCACTGGGATCCTCGCTGTGTTCCAGGGTGATTGTTATGCTCCTCCTTCCGGCTGTATACGAAATACCCATACAGAGTGTTTAGAAGTGTGTAGCTCCACATCCTACCTGGAGCGGGTTGATTTTTTTTTTTTTTTTTGGTCAGGAAAGTAACAACTCTTTAAATATGTCTTTCAATATGTGTGTGATTTTAATTTGTCAGCTTGAGGGAACAGACTTGTGCATTTTAAGTGCCGGTTTTTGGGTTTTTTTTTTTTTTTTTTTAAGATTTTATTTTTTTTGACAGGGAGAAACACAGCTAGAGAGGGAACATGAGCAGGGGGAGTGAGAGAGGGAGAAGCAGGCTTCCCGCCGAGCGGGGAGCCTGATGCGGGGGCTCGAACTTTGGACTCCAGGATCATGACATGAGCGGAAGGCAGATGCTTAACCACTGAGCCACGCAGGTGCCCCAAGTGCCGGTTTTCATATGGAATTAAACATTAGACATTCCATTATACATGTAGCTCAGTGAAAAACATCTTGATGTGCTATATGTTCTCTTAAAAAGTACCTATATTCACCAGTTAGCGTAGAATATATTGGGGAAATTTTTAACTGTGAATTCTGTTGATTGAGATGGAGGTCCCCTAAGAGACTGTTGTGGCCTCTAACAATGATTTGTGAGAAAGTGCCAGTTTGTCCCATCACAGATTACGCTTGGTGGCAACGTCAGGGTTCAGTGACTCTCCACTGTTGTTTTACATTCTGTTTTTGGCCTGGATCATGAATTCTCTGTTGTCCTAAGGTCTATTGTAATGCTGAATTTCAGCCCTATTTATGATTTCATGCTCTTCAGCAACAGAAGAGATTTGTCTTTGTTACATATTTACACAAGCACTTTGCTTCCTGCTTCTTTTTCGGTGAACCAGTGTTCATCTGGCTCAGTTGGGGTGGGGGTGGGGTTGAGCAAATACAGCAGTTGTCCCCTAAGCCTTCGTGAGCGCCTGGCAAGCCTGGTACACTGGACCAAGTAGGCCTCACGGAGTGAGAACAGAAGCATCATATGCAGACTACCGTTTATGGAATTATGAAAAATAAACGTATGGAGAACGATGTAATAGTTTTACTTGTTGAATTAGGATGTTTGAATATTGGTAGAATAATTCACATTGGGACATAATATCGTCACCTAAAAAGATATGATTTAGTATGAAGCATTGAGTAATACATAATGCATCTCTCTCTGCCATTTATATATTCTTACTTCAAGCTGTTTTACTATAGTCCAGGCATATATACAAATTCAGTTTCGGTGAATTTAGGTACATGCACTCCATCTTTTGTATAAGCTATAAATGTGTGTATGTCAAAGAATTTATAAATGAAGAAATTTATAAGGATAATTTCAATGTAATTCTTGTCCTGTTCTTTACTAATTTTATTATCTGTTCCCAAGTAAGATACAGCTAACTGTAGGAGAAGAAACAAGGATGAGGACTTTTAGTCTTGTTGAAGGTGGTATAGCAGTAATTTTTGACAGATTAAGATCAGATGTTTGTTTTCTGTACTTCCAGTGGTTTGCTTTTTGGTATCTGTTTGTGTCCAAGTAAAATGAATTTATTTCCTTTTAAAATGTTTTTAACACTTACCATGGCTTGGGTTCAGTTTGGCTCTCATAAACAAATAGCTTTGGTGAAAGTTTTTGAGAATCTCTTATGTTGGTTGGGAACCCATGAAACGTCATTCCTCCAGAACACGGAAATGGTATAGAAATGGTACCCACCAATGGTACTCATGCTAAAATGTGATGAATTAGAATATTTGTTTTCAGAGCCTTAAAAAAAAAAAAAAAAGGTAAGGTGAGTCACCTATAGTTCTAGATTGTGATACCACTCCCAAGCCTTTGGGGAGTGCTGTGTTGTGAAGGTTACTGCAAGGAGATGGTATTGTGTTGCACTCCATAAATGAGTATCTTCTGATCTGTGAAAATGGCTGTTATCAAGGGGACACCTGAAGCCTTGGTGAAAGCTTTTCTTTTGTACTTTCTTCCTGACGTATTTTTTTATCCTCCTTTTTAACCCCATAAACAGGTTTATGTTTTAGAATATGGCCTCGCTTGTGCCCTAACCTAATGAAATTGTCTTCCTAGGAATGACGGTGCCCATGATGGAAAGAAAAAGGGAATATTTATACTTGTCTTTTGGGAAACTGGTCCTTCTCAAATTAGGTGAGATCTGTCATGCCAGGGCCTGCGAATGAGTAGAATGCCAGCCCCAGTGAGGAGGGACCTCCTGCTGCCAGCCAGCCAGGGTCTTAGCAGTAACTTCAGAGCCGGGATCATGGTCTTCGAGGTTTTTAATCTTTAAATTGTGACACAATGGGGGAGAGTCCTGAAGTTATTCTCATTCTTGGACTGCTATTTCCTCCTCCTGGAAAAGGAAAGACTCTGTCTATAGAAGCAGACAGTCCACTGTCTCAAAAGCAATGCTCCTCATCTGGGGAGTTTTGTCTCCTAGGGACATTTGGCAACATCTGGAGACATTTTTGGCTAGCCCACTAGGGAGGCTCCTGGGATCTGTCATCATTGGACAGCTAAATATCCTACAGTATTCAGTATACAGCCTCTTTTTTTTTTTTTAAAGACTTTATTTATTTATTTGACAGAGAGATCACAAGTAGGCAGAGAGACAGGCAGAGAGAGAGGAGGAGGAAGCAGGCTCCCTGCTGAGCAGAAAACCCAATGCGGGCCTCAATCCTAGGATCCTGAGATCATGACCTGAGCCCATAAGGCAGAGGCTTTAACCCACTGAGCCACCCAGGCGCCCAGTATACAGCCTCTTAAGAAAGACTTACCTACCCCAAAATGTCAGTAGTGCCGTGGTTGAGAAACCTGCTAAAGCATCATTTTAGAGAGAGAAACAGAAGTTTCTAGTATAAGATTCTCACCCTGAAGGGCAGTTATAAGAAAGAAAGCAGGAGCAGAATTCTGACTTTTAGTTCCGCCTTAGAATGAGGTACTAGAGTTTGGTGTAGTGTAAGTCACGAGACAGGCTTTCTGGCCGTCTCTGCAAGTGCTCCTCTTTACAACAGGGAGAAGCTTGTGGGCTCTGTTGGGTCCAGTGCAGGTCATTTCAGTGAGTGGGGCAAATTCAGACTGCTGAGGCCACGCGTTTATCTGTGTGCTGGAGAAATGAGGGAATCGTCACCAAAACCCTCATTTAGTTTGCAGAGTGGTATGTAGCCTGCCTCAGTCTCCGGTACCTCATTGGATCTTTGCTTTCCTGTCATTCCATTCAGTCTTAATTGGACTTTTTCAGAGTGAATGGGAAAAGAGCACAGATCTACTCTCACTGACACTTAAATCAACGGAAGATTATAGGGATCTTTTTTTGGATTTTAGTAATTGTGGCTTCTTTTTTGACGTAGTTGCCATAATCAAGAAATTGAAGCATGGTCTGCTCAGGGCAAAGTGAGTCATGAAGTCAGAAAATATATAGATATTTGTGGAAAAAGATTAATATGACATAAGTGCGAAAGGAGAAGAGAATAAAAACTTATTTATAACTCAAGGCAAATAAATCATAGTTCCAAAATTATGTTGTTATAAAACATGGAAAACCAGATAATTGGTATGTTTTTCTGTTGGATTCTCAATTTTTAAAGGACTCTAATTGATGTATTGTTTATATTGTTCACTAAGTACAGTGTTTGGATGATAGGGAGGGAGTAGAGAAAGCACGTGATCACAGCTCAGAGACGTGCAGTGCTTCTCCCCCAAAACAATTACAGTGCGCTGGCTGCCAATGGTGATGTCAGTCAGTGGATAAAGAGCCATTTAAGACTTTATAATCATCATTAGACGAACAGAGAGAATTTGTGCAAACTCTGAAACACTGTTAAGATTCCTACTGTGTTACTCTGTTTCGTTGCCTTAAATGATAATGTTCTCAGCATTTAAGTACTTATATAATTTACAAATTATATTTAGTATCATCCAGGAAGAGAGAGAGCACTGTTTGTAGGGGGTGAAGCAGTTGCTCTGTTTCGCTAGAACAAAAGCAGAAATGCAAAGCAATATTTTGGGACTGAGATAGAGGAAAATAATATTGGTTTCTAACTTAGTAATGTGGCTTCTAGAGGCGGTGTTGGGCAGAACTGACTTACCTAGACTGTAAATTTTAATACTGTTTATTCCCTTGGCGAGAGTAAATGCCATTAATAATAGACTTAATGATGTAGGAGGAGGTGTACTTTTTTACAGTCAGGAAGGGTTTCACTTAAAACTAATTTTCCAAATGCCAAAGGCCTTCGGCTACCCCCTACCTCTGTTTTGCCAAGATTTTGGCATGTCTTTTCCTTGGATTCTTACCCTTCATGCTGGATTCCGAGCCTAAGTTAGAAAGGAGTATGCTGGCTAACATACACTTACACTTTATCTATTGATTTGTCAGCACAAGCAGGGGGAGCAGCAGGCTGTGGGAGGAGCAGGCTCCCCGCTGAGCAAGAAGCCCGATGTGGGACTCGATCCCAGGACCCTGGGATCATGACCTGAGCCAAAGGCAGATGCTTAACTGACTGAGCCAGCCAGGCGCCCCTAACACTTACACTTTAGAGATGAGAAAACTGCTCCATCGCTTGGTGTGGAGGAAGCAGGTGGTCAGCAGTGAATGTGGAGAAGTAGGTAAGTTAGTCATTGAGTTGAATATTATCTCAGGATTTTCAGTTTATAGCTTAGTGCCTGACCCTTAATAAGTGCTTAGTCAGTGCCTATGATAATTTATAGGTAGACATAGGTAGACACTTACAGGGAGATGACTGCATTCTTAGGGTATCTTTTATCACCCTCTTTTCTCTTTCTCCTCCCCTTTTAGATCAGACCATCCATTTGAGACAAGGACTGAGAAATGAGAGGAAAGAGAGAAAACAAGCGAATACCAGTATAGCAACAGGAAAAAAACCAAAGTATATTGGGCTAGCCTCCATATACTTTATTTCACTTAATCCTCACAATCACCTTGTGATTTAAATAGTAGTATTCACATTTTATGAATGAGAAAACGGAGGTTTGGAGATGTCACTCAATTCATAGTAAATGATAGAGCTGGGATTTGATCCCGAGTCTGGAGGATTCCAGTGCAAGCATCTCTTTTTTACAGTATTCCCTATTTCCATAACCGGCAGGTTTAGGTATCGAGAAGTGCCATTAAGAAAGTATTGTTAAAGGGTCTGTTTTGATAAAGACTTAAATTTTCTTTGGAGGAGTAGATGAAAAAAAAAGGAGGGGGGGACATAGGGCCCGACAGAGAGGTAGGTGAGAGAGAGGTTAGCATTTGGGGTAAACACAGTGAGTGCCTGGTGGTGGGGAGCCATTGTAGGAGGGAAACTTAAATTTAAAATTTAGCCCATGAGTGGTGAAAGGGTTACTGCCTACAGATGTGCCCAGCTGTGTCGTGCATGACTCCCATGGGCTGCCACTCGCAGTGCGGTCTGTGGTGGGGCTCTGGCGTCGTGCAGCGGCTTGTGTGGTGAACATCTAGGTGTGTGCTGTGAGGGGAGGAGGAAGCACCAGCTGGAGGCACAGCTGTTTGTCTCTTTCTGGAAAAAGAAAGAGAAATGCCTGGAAGCCTAAAAGTCAGGGTTACTAAGCAAAACAACTTGATGAAAAGTGAGAAAAGGACTTGAGTAGACATTTCCCCAAAGAAGACATTCACATGGCCAATAAAACATATGAAAAAAAAATGCTCCACTTCACTAATCATTAAGGAAACGCAAATCAAAACACAAGGAGATACCACTTCTCACTCGTTAGGATGGCTACTATAAAAAAAAAGTGTTGACAAGGATATGGAAAAATCGGAACCCATGTGTGCTGTTGATGGGAAGGTAAAGCGGCACAGTTGCTATGGAAAACAATATGGCAGTTACTCAAAAAATTAAAAATAAAACTACCATATGATCCAGCAATTCCACTTGTGAGTACGTACCCAAAAGAATTGAAAGCAGGGTCTCAGAGAGATATTTGTACAGCCCTGTTCATAGCAGCATTATTCACAATAGCCAAAAGCTGGAAGCAGCTCACATGTCTATCGTTGGATACACGGATAAACAAAGTATAGTGTAAACATATAATGGAATATTATACAGCCTGAAAAAAGAAATTTTAACATATGCTATGATAAGGTTGAACCTTGAGAACACTTTTAATTTTTTTTCTTTGAGTTCTTACTTAAATTCCACTTAGCATACAGTCTGATATTAGTTTCAGATGTAGAATTTAGTGATTTATCATTTACATATAACATCCAGTGCTCAATACAGCAAGTGCCCTCCTTAGTACCCATGATTCATTTAACGCATCCCCTGCCCACCCTCCAGCAACCCTCAGTTTGTTTTCTATAGTTAAGAGTCTCTTTCCTGGTTTGCCTCCCGCCTTTTTTTCCCCACCCCCTCACCCTGTGTTCATCTGTTTTGTTTCTGAAATTCCACACATGAGTGAAATCATATAATATTTGTCTTCTTCTGACTGACTTATTCTGCTTAGTATAATACACGGTGAGAGAGCCACTTCATAGCAGATGGCAAGATTTCACTCTTTTTTGATGGCGGAGGAGGATTCCATCGTACATATGGACCACATCTTCTTTATCCATTCACCAGTCCATGGACCTCTGGGCTCTTTCCATAGTTTGGCTAATGTTGGTAACACTGCTGTAAGCATCGGGTGAATGTGTCCCTTCGAATCTGTATTTTTGTATCCTTTGGGTAAATACCAAGTAGTGCAATTGCTGGATTGTAGGTTAGTTCACTTATTAACTCCTGAACCCAGAGTAAATTGTTTTTAGTAATATCAGCCAGTTATAAAAGGACAAATACTGTATGGTTCCATTTACATGAGTTACTTAAAGTTGTCAAATTCACAGAGACATAGGGTAGAGTGGTGATTCCTGGGGGGCGGGAGGGAAGAATGGGTACAGAGCTTTAGTTTGGGGTGGAGAGGGTCTGCAGACGGACGGTAGTAATAGTTGTACAACAGTATGAATGTACTCTGTGCCACAAAACCGAACACTTAAAAATAGTTGATAAATTTTGTATTGTGCATTTTACCACAATTTAGAACAAAGAGTAACTGTTCCCATAGGCTTTACTATTGTCTTCTCTGTTTGACAAACTTTTCATTTAAATATACAGTTCTCTTCATCAGTATTAAGGGCAAAACAGTCATCTGTAATTTAAGAATGCTATTTACAAGCAGGGGAATAAAATGTTGACTTTTCCCACAGCCGAGCTTAAAGATTGTCTCTTGGCCCTTAGTAGTAGTGGCATTTGTTTGAATTACTTTAGAAAGTGGTGCTGGGGGCGCCTGGGTGGCTCAGTTGGTTAAGCGACTGCCTTCGGCTCAGGTCATGATCCCGGAGACCTGGGATCGAGCCCCACATCGGGCTCCCTGCTAGGCGGGAGGCCTGCTTCTCCCTCTCTCACTCCCCCTGCTTGTGTTCCCTCTCTGGCTGTGTTTCTCTCTGTCAAATAAATAAAATCTTTAAAAAAAAAAAAAAAAGGAAGTGGTGCTGGTGGCCTTTTGATTCACTGTCTCTTCTGACTCCTCCCTACTCCATGACCTTCTCTTAAAGTTGCAGAATTGTCAGTTGTGTCACATAGGTAGTGACATTTTCACCTTTGTGCCTATGGATGGTTTGTGTTTAATTTATTTAGTATGAAGCTTTGTATATATTGGATTGGAAGTAGTGTGTGGTCAGTTAATTGAAAAAGTTGGTTAAAGTGGAACATAAAATGTTTTTAAGGGTTTATTTATGGGGCACCTGAGTGGCACTGCCTTCAGCTTGGGTCATGATTCTGGGGTCCTGGGATCGAGCCCCGAGTTGGGCTCTCTGCTTAGCGGGGAGCCTGCTTCTCCCTCTCCCTGCTGCTCTGCCTGTGTGTGCTCTCTCTGTCTGTCAACTAGATAAATAGATAAAATCTTTAAAAAAAAAAAATAAAGTGTTTATTTTGAAGGGAAGGGCAGAGGGAAGGGGGAGGGAGGGAGAGAGAGAGTCCTAAGCTGACTCCCTGCTCTGCGAAGAACCTGACACAGCTTGGTCCCATGACCCTGAGACCACGACCTGACCCAAAACCAAGAGCTGGATGCTTAACTGACGGAGGCATCCGGGTGCCCCAGAACATAAAAGATTTTAGGGTAATTTTTTATACTTTCCTGATGCTGGACTTTGTATAGAGGCCAGGGAGGTGTAGGGTACCACCAAAGCATCATTTTGAAGAAGGATTCTGAGAAAAGCAAACATCTTTTCCTAGTGTAGCGTTCCCAGGCTGGCAGATAGTTCCAGGAATTAGACCAGGAGCAGGACCGGCATTGTAGTTCTCGCCTCAGAACCAGGTCACTAGATTTCCGTCAGGTCCCTCCTCCCTCTACTGTTCACAGTTTCTTCACGAACCTATTTTAATATTTATTAGTTGATTCACTTTATTGAATTTCTCCATTCAACTTCGTTTTCATATAAATAACTTTTCCTTTTGCATTCCTGATGTTATAAATAGAGTCACAAGTATAATCGGTGCGACAGGCTTGCTTCGAACCCACCACTCAGCAGGTATGAGTAGGACAGTTCTGAGGTACTGTGGGGACCTCATAGTACCTCGGGCTTCACGGGTGCGTTCTGTTGAAGGAAGGGAGACATGTGGTAGATCTGGCGGGTAGGTTAAGAGGAGATTGGTGAAGAGAACATTTTCTCTATTCAGAGTCTTAAGTCTCCTGCCTTTGGGACAATATTTCTAGTTGTATTGGACCTCAGTGACACAGCACTCATTCAGTACCCTCCTGTCGTAAGCATTGCATGTCTGTTTTATGTTTATTTGGTATCTTTCAACAACTTGCCCATGAAGAAGTTACACCACTAGCATCTGTCTTTCTCTCTCTTTTTCTTTCTTTCTTTCTTTCTTTCTTTCTTTCTTTCTTTCTTTCTTTCTTTCTTTCTTTCTTTCTTTCTCTTCCTTCCTTCCTTCCTTCCTTCCTTCCTTCCTTCCTTCCTTCCTAAGATTTTACTTATTTATTTGATAAAGAGAAACACAGCTAGAGAGGGAACACAAGCATATAGGGAGTGAGGGAGAAAGAAGCAGGCTTCCCATCCAGCAGGAAGCCCGATGTGGGATTTGATCCCGGGTCTCTGGGATCATGACCTGAGCCAAAGGCAGTCGCTTAACCACTGAGCCACCCAGGCGCCCCTCACTAGCATTTTCTCTGTTGAGGGCTGTGGTCTCATGAGCCCAGCCTAGAGAGAGTTGTATATTCCTTTGCTTTAAATTCCTTCCTTTGAATTGGTTGTCAGAGAGAACCCTGGGCTGTATCTCTAGGAGATGGGCGATCTCTTATTGGCCTGGTGTTGTGTAATTTGGCACACTTGTGTTTTTCTGTATGAGCCAGATATTGGGAGTACAGGAAGCCAAGGTGGGAACGAAGGACTGGAATGGTGGGAAGAGGGGCGGGGGGGTTAGGGGAGAATGACTTGTCAGAGAGGGCAGAGGACAGGCAGGGCCCATAGTGGATATGTGATTCTACCGTAATTAACATGGTAAGCCTCACATGAAATCAGTCCTCCCTTTCTCACTTTATATTGGAATTGTGCCTTCTGGCAAACAGTAAAAGCTTTCTCCCTTTGTATGCTATTTATTACGGAGCATCCTTTCATGTGATTCAAGTGAGCCTTCAAAAGTAGATGGGGAGTGAGAGGTACGGTTTCTTGTTTGTTTTGTTTTTTAACCTAAGGGCTGTTCTCCTTACGTCTACTGTGGTGTGTCACCATAAATTGTAATTAAAGCTTGTTATATCTTATGTGTTTAAAAACACCAATCTTGAGTTTAAAATAACCATACCGAGCCGTTGATAAGGCACAGCTTCTGTTTTTGATCCTGGATGGATAAACCTAAAACAGACAGATTTATATGAAAAGATATCCTGGATTCCAGAGAAAAGATGGTTTACTCAGGATAGCTTTTTTCTTTTTTTCCCTTTTCTTTTTCTTTGCTTAGCAAACTGCTCTCAATTTTCAAAATATTTCTAATCCCAACTATCTTTATATGGCATATAGGCAAGTAGAAACTTCCAGAATATCTGGGCCACTCTCACCCTCTTTCCTTTTGGTCTTTACTTTTGCAGTTATTAGTGATTATATGTATTCGTGAAGTACAAACTAATACGAATTTTGGCCTTTAGAAAAATAACAGTGCATTAAAGAATGATTTTTTTGAAGTATCTGAAATTTTACATGCTCTTTTCCCCCCCCTTCTGTTTGTGTGTCTGATTGTAGGCAGAAACTCTTATATCTCATATTCCTTTTTTTCTATTTGTATTTTTATGTTTATTTCTGTATTGTGCAAAGGGAACCAGTTCCTCCAGACCCTTCCATCTGAGTGTTAGCAAATAAGGAGGGGGTAAAAAAGCACCTTTGGCTAGCAATTGAGGTGGCTGGCTTTATTTCCCATCTCTGGAGTCGTTGATGTAGCGGCATAGAAGCCCATAAAGCCACATCAAGGCTTGTGTCAAGGCAGTAAACCAGACAGGGAGGGCTGCTCTGATACCCTGTCGGATGAACACACGTGAGCATGTGGGAGAGGAAGATTAACTAAAAATACTTTAGGAGTCTGAACTATGCTGTGTAATTTCTTTCGTTAAGCATCAGTGAATATACGTAAGACTTTTTGTTTGTGAACATTTCCATATTAGTAGGTGGTATTGCTGAGCCGAGAGAATCATAGCTTGAAAAACCCGAGTCGGCCCTGTGTGTGTGTGTGTGTGTGTGTGTGTGTGTGTGTGTGTGTGTGTGTAGCTATACATCGGTCAAATATTACATTTAGCTGTTTTTGAGTGAAAGCAGAACGGTGCCTTTGTTTTTGAAGAACATCGCAGATTTCATAAAATACTGAGTTTTTACCAGAATTTCTAGACTATTGTACAAAAGGTTTTGTGCAAAAGTGCGATAAGGATCCTGCTCCCTGCTATGAAGGGCGCAAGTGTGGCAGGAAAGCCCAGCACCAGCAGGGGCCCACATCCTCCCGTCTTCCTCAGTGTCTCCTAACCCCGCGTCAGAGCTTCTGCACCTCTGATGTCTAGTCTCTTGGCACCACAGTCATGCTGCCTGGCTTCTGTTTTTTTCACGTCTCGAATCCCTCATGCCTGTTTGGAGCAGAGCTTTTTTCTTCTGTGGCTGCGGGGATTCTGACTGATGAAGGTAAGTAGTTCCAGGCTGCACTTGAGGTCGATTACATTAGTATCTAATGCATATGCACACACGTATATATAAATACAAGGAAACTAAACATGCAAACCTTTAATACTTTTCGTAGCAGCAACTTAAATTCTCTTTTTCTCTCCTTTAACACTCTCCATGTGTCATTTACTGTGGTTGTAATCCTACGTGTAAGTACATTTATCTTCCAGCTAATTCTTTAGTAAATTCTGCGTGAAGCTAGTGATTTTATGAGCTATAAGATGATACAGCAGTAGCTAGGAATAACAGAAAACAGCTTGCATAATACAGAGTCACTGTGGAAAAACAAGACTTGATAAATAAAGAGTTAAGTATAGGTGCACCTCACCTGCTTGGTTATCAGGCAGTGTTGTCAGTTATAAACCTTACCAGACGCGTGGTAGCCTGCAAAAAAAAGCCTCTACGCAGCCCAAATAGACACTGCAGAATTTAAGTAGAATCACGTGGCGTAATTCGGAAGTAGTAATCATAAAAGTGGGAGCCAGCCAGGCTGGGACCTCAGTAGTCCCCGAGGACATTTTTATGAATATCATTTATTATACCTTACCTACCCTTTAATAATGATGACTTAAGACCATCAAGAAAAAGCATTCACTGTTTGTTTGACTTTTGACAAGGTAAGACAAGTTACGGTATATTCAAAAGTATTGAGATAAACTTATTGCCAAAAGAATAAATTCTTAGACATCTGTACAGCTCCCTAATCTAGAATAGCACATGATCTCCAGGTTTAGGACAGCCGAGATATTATTATTATCAGCAACCAGTGTTTAAAATGTTCCAGAAGTCTCGGGCTTTAAGTGGGGCAGAAAAAGGTACCCACAGTAATTCCTGGCTGTGGGGGGCTTGCTGGTGGTGTGTGGCGGGGAGAAACTGTGCCCAGGAAAAGTAGGTGGCCATTGCCATAGTTGAGGGGCAAGAGGGAAGTAGGGGGCACCTGGGGGGGCTCAGTTGGTTAAGCGACTGCCTTCGGCTCAGGTCATGATCCCGGAGACCCGAGATCGAGCCCCACATCAGGCTGCCTGCTCGGCGGGAAGCCTGCTTCTCCCTCTCTCACTCCCCCTGCTTGT
>PITA01030800.1:0-16051 GCA_004023965.1 Spilogale gracilis | reverse complement strand
AAAGCAAATGGGAACTAGGGTAATCTAGGGAGGGAAACGAAACAACAGAGACTTTGAACACAGAAACAAACTGAGGGACTTGGAGGGAGGGGGGTGGAGGGATGGGAGAGCCTGGTGGTGGGTACTGGGGACACCTAAAGCATGGAGCACTGGGTGTGGGGAATGGGGAATGAATCTTGAAACACTGGAAAAAAAATTTCAGTAACAATAAAAAAAAAAGAGATGGGATTTAGGAATTTTCAAGAGAGAAAGAGATGAAATGCTGTCTTTTCACACTTCACCTCTTCCTGCCAACAATGACCTTTGTGAAACCCTTACGCTCTTAGGCGCTTCCTCATCTTAAATGGGTGGTGGTTAGTCCCTTCACAAAATGCTTTGAAGGCCAGTTATTGAAGGGTACTTCTAATGTTTAATCTTGATCACTATGATAGAGCATATACTTTGAAGTTTTCTGATTTTATCCTGATTTCATTTCTTTAAGATGGCTTTTTTTTCTTCAGTATTTTTAGTGTCTCCTGCAGCTTCCTTTTTTCTTCTCATTCTTCAGACACTAAATGCCTGAGTCATGAAGTTCATCCAGCCCATCAACACTTTTTAGTTTTGCACTGACAATACGGTTAAGAGGTAGCAGTAAGGAATCTCTGGAGGAAATAATACTAATAAGCATTTTTGTGAGCTTAACATTTAGAATTTAGGATGCATTTCTACATCTATAAACACATAGTTCTTCAGGAATTATCTGTGAGGGGCTTGGGGCAGATAATATCATCCCCATATTACAGACAACAAAGAACTTTGGAGAAGGTAGGTCATGAAGATGGGACACAGCTTATGAGACACGAGCCCTTCCTGCCACCTCCTTCTCCAACATCCAGGTGAGCAGGGGCTCATGGTTCCCTTGAAGGTGAAGAGGTTCATGTGTTGACTAGAAGCTGGAGCCCCTGCCCCCATAGCTAATTCTTCCAGGAGCCAGGAGAAAAATCATCTTCTTCCTCATGAGACACTGATTTTGAAGCACTTCAACAGGCAGACAGGTTTCCCATGGAAGAAGGAACCCTTCCTCCATTGGCAGAATTACCAAGTAACACACTTAGCAGAGGAGTGGTTTGAAAAAGTTCACGTTTGGGGCATCTGAGTGGCTCAGATGAGCATCTGATTCTTGAGTACAGCTCAGGTCTTGATCTCAAGGTCATGGGCTCTGGCTCTGGCACTGCTTCCTGCTCCATGTTCACTGCAGAGTCTGCTTCTCTCCTTTTCTCTCTCCCCTGCCTTGTGCACATGTGTGCACACTCTCTTTCTCTCTCAAATAAATAAATCCTAAAAAAAAAAAAAAAAAAAGTCCACCTGGAATGCCACCCCATTTGCCACAAAATCCTACCCAGGAAATAAGAACCCTTCTTATAGCTGGATTGGTGATGACAAGGCAAGAAGATATAAGGGAAAGAACATCTATGCCTGCTCCTCTCACTCAGCTCTCCGTTCCTCATAAGGTAGGCCCTGACCACCATTGCCGGGATTAGAAGTGATGATTCTGGAATCAGACAGTATGGGGTTGTGTCCTTGATCCATAGCATAATTGACAAGTGTCACTTGACAAGTGTCATGTGACCTTGGCAAGTATTAGTTTCTCATTGCTGCTATAACAAATTAACATGAACTTAATGGCTTAGAACAGTACAAATTTACTACCTTGCAGTTCTGATGGTCAGAAATATGAAGTGGATCTTTTGGGGCTAAAATCAAGGTGTCACAGGACTGTCCTTTTTCTGGAGGCTCTCAGGGAGAATCTGTCCTTTCCCCATTACTTGCCTAGTGACTGTGATCTTTTACCATCATCTTCTCTCCCTCCAGCCTCCTTCCTGAAAAGATATCGTGTTTATATTAGGCTCACAGAGGCCATCCAGCATACTCACCCCATCCCAAGATCCCTAATTTGATCATATCAGCAAGGCCTCTTTGCCATGAAAGGTCACATACTCAAAAGTTTTCAGGGAGTAGGATGTATATTTTTTGAGGGGGGATGGGCACATCATTCTGCCTATTGTATTAAGTTACTCGTTTTCTCTACGTACAGATTTGTAGATAGTCATAGTCTCTTGTGAAGGTGTTTATGAGGATCACCTGAGAAAATTGGTACAGAACTTAGTGCAGTGCCTGGCATTGTCTAACTTTTACCATTGTTGTCATGGTGATTATCAATACTATTATGGGGCCTCATTTCATCCATGTCTCTGTACAGATCAACCCAACAGAGATCATGGGAGGGAGGATCACCAGGCAACGATGGGAGGTGTGGGGCGAGGCAGAGCACATTTTTTTAAAAACTCTGAGTTTCATTGCATTTTGAGATTTCCTTTTTGACTCTTGCTTACATCCCAGGTGATTACAAGATGCAGGGGCTCTGCATGGTGCCCAGCGCTTCACGGAGCTTCTGCAGACTGGCTTGGCCAGAGTCAGGCGTGTGTGTTAAGGAGCTTGGTCACATCTGGATCTCAGGAGAAATTCATAGCTGTTTTTGAGTCGTTTCCCCAGTAGAAACTGTGCTTGCTGACCCAGATCTACTCACTATTCTCGACAGCCTTAGGTGTGGTGAGTGCTGAGACAGAACACAGCTGCTTTGGCACCAGGGAATAAATAACATGGTGGCTTCAATGAGGCTGCATGGGGCTCTCCTCCAGGATTTCTGTAACACACATGGCTGGGCTCCACCCCCAGAGTTCTGAGTCCATGGCTATGGGCCCATGGTCCAAGAATTTGCATCTCTTACAAGTTCTGTGGTTGCTGCTGCTTAGTCAGGAGACCACACTTTGAGAATTACTTGATTATATAACATCAGAGATGTGGCAGCCCTCAGCAAGGATTCCCCACGATGTCTGAGTTGGGGAAGTAAGGGAGCTGGCATAGCAGCAGGAGTCCACCTGCCCCAAGCTCCCTACAGGGACAGTGACACCCCCTTCAGGACGGATGAATTCTATTACGTCCACTTTAGCAAACAGCTGAAAAGGCTAGAAGCGTAATGCTAAATAGATGGCATGCATCACCGAGATTCAGTTAAAAAACAAATGAATTGACTTCAGTTTTTTTTGGCCTTTAAAAAGTTTGCTTGTATGTTTACCTCAGTTTCCTTATTTTCCCAGTTGTATTGAAAAATAATTAACATTTGTCACTGTGAAGTCTCAGGTGTGCAGCATGAGAGTTTCACTTACAAATTTTGTGAAATGATTAACACAGTAGGTTTAGTTAACATCTGTCATCTCATATAGATACAATAGTAGGAAAGAAGAAAAGAATTTTTTGTGTGTGATAAAAATTCTTGGGATCTAGTCTTTTAACTCTTCTGTGTCATATGACAGTGTTAATCATAGTCTGTACCTTCTATGTCACATCTCCGATACTTATTTCTAAGTAGAAATTTGTACCTTTTGACTTCCTTCCTCCATTTCCCCATCTCCCCACCACCACCACTGGTAGCCACAAATCTGATCTTTTTCGATGAGTTTGGTGGGATTTTTAGTTTTGGTGGTGTTGTGTTTACTTCTTTAGGATTCCATATATAAGTGAGATTATACAAGATTTGCCTTTCTCTGTCTGACTTCTTTCACTTACATAATCCATTCAAGGTTGATTCATGTCATCACAAATGGTAGGGTTCCCTCCTTTCCTGTGGCTGTGTAATATTTCAGTGTGTGTGTGTGTGTGTGTGTGTGTGTGTGTGTCAGTGTCTGTGTGTAAATACACATACCACAACTCTTACCCACTTACCCATTGATGGACGTTTAGTTTGTTTCCCTGTCTTGACCATTATAAACAAAGCTGCTGTGAACCTGGGAGTATAGATATTTTTTTCGAGTTAGCACTTTAGCTTCCTTTACACCCCCCTTTTTTTGTTTGATTGAGGTATAACTGATATTTTAAAATTGCAGTAAAATTAATGTATACATCTTGTAAAGTCTAGACATATGCATATGTCTATCACTAAGTCAGGGTACTTAGCATGTCCATCACCTCCAAAAATTTCTCTGTGTTCATTTTTATTTGCATGCTTATGTTTGTTTATGTGGTTTTTTAAAAATATGAGCACTTAAACTGAGATGGCCTCTCTTATTATGTTTTAAAATACACAATATCACATTGTTAGTTACAGGTGATATGTTATACAGAAGATGCCTAGAATGTACTCATTTTTTGTAACACAAACTTTTAAGTTTTTTTACATAATCTCCACACCCAAAGTGGGGCTCAGACCCACAACCTCAAGATCAAGAGTCATATGATCTTCCATCTGAGTCAGCCCGGCACCCTGCATAGCACAAACTTTAATCCATTAAAGAACAGTTCTTCATTTCCCTCTTGCCTAGCCCCTGGCAACCACAATTCTATTCTCCGCTTCTATAAGTTGGACTATTTTAGATACTTTGTTTAGATGGCATCACACATTGTTTGTCTTTCTGTGATTGGCTTATTACTTTAGCAAAAGGCTGTCAAGGTTCATCCCTATTGTTGTAGCAAATTGCAGGATTTCTTTCCTTTTTCAAGGCCGAATAATATTCCACTGTATATGTATAATTTTCGTCCTTTGTGTGTTGGTGTACCTTGGGATTATCTCCAAGTCTTGGCTTCTGTGACTAACAGTAAGGGTGCAGATATCTCTTCAAGAGGCTGATTTAACATCTCAGGTACATACTCAGAAGTGAGTTAACAGATCATATAGTAAGTCTCCTTTAGTGTTTGCTGGGACCTCCACACTGTTTTCCATAGTAGCTGCATCCTCCACATTCCCACCAACAGTGTGTAAGGGTTCCACTTTCTCCACAGCCTCACCAACACTTCTTTTTTTGCTGTTTTTTAGAAATAGCGCTCCTAACAGGTGTGAAGTGATCTCTGTCGTTGTGGTTTTTGCTCTGCATTTCTTTGGTGCTTAGGAGAGCAACACCAGTTTCATCTGCTTTACTTGTTGGGCTTCTGGATCAACTTTTATTTGAGTAACGGTCTGGAAGTCAAAAAGAAATTTTGAAATTGATGTCCTCAGTTTACAGAGGAGGGGCTAGAGAAGACGTTTGCCCAAATCCGCAGCTGTCCTTCCTAGCCCGTGGAGAAGTTGTGCTCATTACCAACACCGGCACGCTGGTCGTCTCAGTATTTAAACCACAACTCAAACCACTCCTTAGCTCACTTTGCAACATCCAAAATAAACCTTCCATGAGCCAAAGTTTTACCTCATGGCCACTTGCCTCCTTGTTCCTCCCTTTACCCTGAGCAACCCCCGTAGTGCGCAGCTCTGTTTGATTCCGGACATTAGAGGTGAGAAGCAGCATGTTTGCAAAAAGAGGCCTGCTGACCTAAAGCAGTTTTCTGCGTGGCAGCTGCACGTTTTCAGGGAGTTGTGATCAGGCCCCACATATTTTCTTGGCAAACCAAGCAGGACGGTGGGACAGACCATAATTTAAATGCATCCAAATAAGAAATGCATCATTTGAGCTCTCCCAGGGAATGAAACTAAAAAGTATTCAGGGTCAGGGGATGGGTGAGCCTGGTGGTGGGTATTGAGGGCACATATTGCATGGAGCACTGGATGTGGGGCATAAACAATGAATCTTGGAACACTGAAAAAAATAAATGGAAAAAAAATGATGTGGAAAAAGCCAAAAAAAAAAAAAAAGAAAGAAAGAAAAAGCATTCTGATGGCTGATTACTTACCATGCTAAAATAGTTTTGATGTCTTAGAACTCCCTTCAACCTGAGGAGTGAATTTGCTTCTCACTCACACCCTTCCCATCCTCCTCCACAGCCCCAACTGTACTTTTCCCAGCCGGTCCCAGGCAGCTGGAGAGTTTCACCTCCATGAAAAAACCATGATCCGTGCTGGCCTTCTGACACCCTTGGAGGCCAGGCCAGCATCTGAAGAGCAAAATAGTCACATCAACAGGTTTGCTTCCCTGCACAATGCTAAGTAATCACCATGACTCCTTATTTTCCGCAGACCTGATGAACCCTCCTCCGCTCTGGGCTGAGGGTCTGGCCATCAGGAAGCCTCAGATTGCTGCCCAATCTTGCTCTTTTCATCTGCGGTAGCTGAGGAAATGAGAACTGGTTTGGCCACCTGGGTAACTTTTTAATGATCTGAAAGACCATGAGGAGCCAGCCTCTCCTTTGTGCACTCCCTCGTTCAACAAACTAAGAGCTAGCTGAAAAGAGCTTTCTCCAAAAGAAAAAAGTCGGCTCCTCTCAGGCAGGAGCGATAGGAGCACACGATTCTCTGATTAAACTCTCACACTGCGCCTGTGACGGGGGCATCTGACCTGCTTGAGACGGGCTGACTGCTGAGGTTCCATGGTGGCACTGATGCTCTTCCGCCTTGAGAGTGAATGGCAAGGAAAGGGCCCACGAAACTGCCGGGGCCCAGCCGCCACCGGGGGCAGTGCCAGAAGGGAAACGTGTTTTGCTTTCATCCTCTGTGCAGATGAACTTCAGTCAGGAGTGAACACAACCCGGGAGGCAAGACCGAAGCAATACCATAGCCTCTCCTCCGTCCCAGCAGACAAGCGGCCTCTGCTAACAGGTGCCAAACTTCGAACGGAAAGCGGGGAAAGGTTTTCTCTCCTCCCTAAACTCCTTTTCACCATATGACATTGGGAATCTCAACACCTCTCTCCTGTCATATTTAAGAAAGCAACTGCGTAGGTTTAGAGTGGCCAGCGCTCAAGGCAGGAACCTGGTCATTCCTGCATCTAATGTATCTGTGAGGTTCTCTTGTGGTCTCCTGACTGGCATGCATTTTCAGCGCTCCTGTCAACAGATGTAGAATGATTAATTTGGAAAACTTTGAAAACACCACTGTACTAACATATTTTCCCCCTCCCTTCTTTCTTTAATAATAATTTATTTTATTTTTTCAGTGTTCCAAGATTCATTGTTTATGCCCCACACCCAGTGCTCCATGCAGTTCATGCCGTCAATACCCACCACCAGGCTCCCCCCAAACCCCCTGTCCCCCACCATCCAAAACCCTCAGTTCGCTTCTCAGAGTCAAAGTCTCTCATGCCTCGTCTCCTTCTCTGATTTAGCCCACTTCACGTTTCCTTTCCTTCTCCTACTGTCCTCCATGTTACTCCTTATGCTCCACAAGTAAGTGAAACCATGCGATACTTGACTTTTTCTACTTGGCTTATTTCATTCAGCATAATCTCCAATCCCGTCTATATTGCTACAAAAGTTGGGTATTCATCCTTTCTGATGGAAGTGTAGTATTCCATTGTATATATGTACCACATCTTCTTTATCCATTCATCCATTGAAGGGCACCTTGGCTCTTTCCACAGTTTGGCGATCGTGGCCATTGCTGCAATGAACATTGGGGTACATATGGCTCTTCTTTTCACTACATCTGTATCTTTGGGATAAATACCCAGTAGTGCCGTTGCAGGGTCATAGGGTAGTTCTGTTTTTAATTTTTTAAGGAATCTCCACACTGTTTGCAAAGCGGCTGCACCAACTTGCATTCCCACCAACAGTGTAAGAGGGTTCCCCTTTCTCCACAGCCTCTCCAACACTTGTCGTTTCCTGTCCTGTTAATTTTTGCCATTCTGACTGGTGTAAGGTCTCACTATGGTTTTGATTTGAATTCCCTTGATGGCTAATGATGACGAACATTTTTTCATGTGTCTGATAGCCATTTGTATGTCTTCATTGGAAAATTATCTGTTCATGTCTTCTGCCCATTTTTTGACTTGATTATTTATTTTTTGGGTGTTGAGTTTGATTGAGTTCTTTGTAGATCTTGGATATCAGCCCTTTGTATGTAGTGTCATTTGCAAATATCCTCTCCCATTCCATGGGTTGCCTGTCTGTTTTGTTGACTGTTTCCTTTGCTGTGCAGAAGCTTTTTATTTTGATGAAGCCCCAAAAATTCATGTTTGCTCTTATTTTTTTTGCTATGGAGACGTGTCTTAAAAGAAGTTGCTTTGGCCGATGTCAAAGAGGTTACTGCCTATGTTCTCCTCTAAGATTTTGATAGATTCCTCCTCACATTGAGGTCTTTCTTCCATTTCAAGTTTATCTTTGTGTATGTTGTAAAAGAATGGTCGAGTTTTGTTCTATACATAGCTGTCCAATTTTCCCAGCACTGTTTATTGAAGAGACTGTTTTTCTTCCACTGGATATTTTTTCCTGCTTTGTGGAAAGATTATTTGACCATAGAGTTGAGGGTCCATGTCTGGACTCTGTACTCTTCCATTGATCTGTGTGTCTGTTTTTGTGCCAGTACCATGCTGTCTTGGTGATCACAGCTTTGTAATAAAGCTTGAAATCAATAATGTGATGCCCCCAGCTTTGTATTTTTTTTTCAACAATTCCTTAGCAGTTTGGGATCTTTTCTGATTCCATACAAATTTTAGGATTGTTTGTTCCAACACTTTGAAAAATGTTGGTGGAATTTTGATTAAGATGGCATTGAAAGTATAGATTGCTCTGGGCAGTATAGACATTTTAACAATGTTTATTCTTCCAATCCATGAGCATGGGATGCTTTTCCATCTTTTTATATCTTCTTCAATTTCTTTCATGAGTGTTCTGTAGTTCCTTGAGTACAGATCCTTAACTTCTTTGGTTAGGTTTATTCCAAGGTATCTTATGGTTTTTGGTGCTATAGTAAATGGAATCGATTCTGTAATTCACCTTCTATGTTTTCATTGTTAGTGTATAAGAACGCAACTGATTTCTATGCATTGATTTTGTATCCTGCCACATTACTGAATTGTTGTATGAGTTCTAATAGTTTGGGGTGGAGTCTTTTGGGTTTTCCGTATAAAGTATCATGTCATCTACGAAAAGAGAGTGTTTGACTTCTAACATATTATGTGCATTATAAACAAACTCCAAAGTTAAAATGATGAGATACCACTGTGCCCGTCCCAATAGCTAAAATTCAAATGGCTGGCAGTAAAGCCAGTGGGACCCACTGTGTGCAGGAGGGAAAATGACACCGAACTTTCTTTCTACCTTTTGTTTGTTTGTTTAAGGCTTTGTTTATTTGACACAGAGATAGGAAGTACGAGTAGGCAGAGCAACAGGCAGAGGGAGAGGGAGAAGCGGGCTCTTCACTGAGCAGGGAGCCCAGTGTGGGGCTTGATCCCTGGGTCCTGCGATCATGAGCTGAGGCAAAGGCAGCTGCCTAACTGACTGAGCCACCCAGGTGCCCCTTACACAAGGACTTGCAAAAGCCATCAGGTGATTTCTCTTAAAGTTATACATGTACTGCCCCTAGGACCTGGCAATTTCACTCCTTGGCATTTACCTAAGAAACATGAAAATATGTGATTACATAGAGATTTGTCTACAAAAACCTGGAAGCCACTCAAAAATCCATCAACAGATTGTTGTCTACCCAAACAGTGAAATACTATCAAACAATGTAAATGAATGAGCTACTTTTCCACATCACAGTGCGATGAATCTCAAAAATATTATGCCGAGTAAAAGAAGCCAGATACAGAAAAGCATATTAATCTCTTCATATGAATTTCTACAGTAGGCAAAACTAATAGTGATAGCAGATCAGCAGTGAGGGGGTGAAGTGGAGTCACGATTGACCATAAAGAGGCATGAAGGCAACTTGGGGAAGATGGATATTTTCCATATCTTGATTGCGGTGCTGGTTACATGGGTATATGTGTTCATTGAACCACCCTAAAGTGCTCCCTTAATGTATGTTACATGTAAATGATCCAACAAATACGCACTAACATGTTGTTTGTTTTATTTTTTTAGAGAGAAGGTGCAAGCATGAGTGGGGAGGGAAAGGGAGAGAGAGAATCTCAAGCAGACTCCCTCCTGCTACCATGGAGCCCAATACGGGGGCTCAGTTTCATGACCCTGAGATCATGACCTGACCCGAAGTCAGGAGTCGGATGCTTAACCGGCTGTGCCTCCCAAGCGCCCCTGAACATGCCGTTTAAAAGCAAAAGTAGACTTCTGTTCACTTTTGTCGTTGAAATTTTAGTCCCTGCAATAATGTAAGAACCAGAAGTAAAATGATTGAAAGGAAGGAAAAGATGAGATAAAGATGAAAATCCACATGATTTTTAAAAATTTTTATTTTATTTAAACTCAGTTAATTAGCATATAGTGTATTATTAGTTTCAGAGGTAGAGTGCAGTGAAAATCCACATAATTTTTAAGTGTGTATATTTTACTGACACACAAAGACCTATAGAGTTAATATGATTTTAAATATTGATTTAATATTTGGTAAGAATATGATTTAAAAGTTTGGTTCTGTGTTGAATTTATTTTGATACCTTTTTATGAGAGCTCTTGCCACTGGGTAGAAAACATACAAAAATATGTAAATGCAAATGGAAGAAAGGTAAAATGGGTGGAGGTAAATAAATCACAATATTCATTTTTCAGCCCATTATGCAACGCATTTGAAATTCAGTTAATACATTTCTCTGATGTCAATCAGAAGGTCTTACAAACTAATCAGAAGCTGCTCCAATTTTACATTTTTAAGAAACAGATTTCAAATTACTAAACTTCTTCTTTTGGAAGAGCTTTGAAAGTAAGAGAAAATTATGTTCCCCTGTCTTAACAATTTTGCAGTTATGAGACTTAGCATTTTCTGAAACAAAATTAGTTAACAATGAAATATCCCCCAGCAACCACTTTTAAAATGTTCTTTCTGTAGCACAAGTTTCTTTTCAAAAATAGCTCCTTCTTTATTCATTATGAAAAACCATCCTTTGGGGGCACCTGGGTGACTCAGTCGGTTAAGCATCCGCCTTCGGCTCAGGTCGTGATCCCGGGTTCCTGCGGTCGAGCCCCGCATTGACTCCGTACTCGGTGGGAAGCCTGCTTCTCCCTCTTCCATTTCTCTTGCCTATGTTCCCTCTCTCGCTGTGTCTCTCTTTGTCAAATAAATAAGTAAAATCTTTTAAAAATATTTGTAAAACTATTTCTGTTATTTCAAATTTATAGAAAATCTGAAA
This sequence comes from Spilogale gracilis, assembly GCA_004023965.1. Taxonomy (NCBI): domain Eukaryota; kingdom Metazoa; phylum Chordata; class Mammalia; order Carnivora; family Mephitidae; genus Spilogale; species Spilogale gracilis. Next base: position 5,066 of record PITA01030800.1, on the reverse strand, counting down.
AAAATCATTCGAGGACTCTTAAGATGATGTTGAGAAGATTCACTAATTATTTACATTTTTTCTTCCTCCCACACAGACACTTTAGTGTAGATTTCCTAAAACAAAGGAATTATTTAACCGCACAACAGTGATGAAAATCTCAAAATTTAAGTAATATAGTTCTGCCCCCAAAATTTCCTTCATATTAGGGGCCACTTGTTAATTTTTTCAGAAATGTTTGCCGGGGCGCCTTGGTGGCTCTGTCGGTGAATTGTCTGCCTTCAGCTCCTGGGATCCAGCCCGACATCGGGCTCTCTGCTCAGCGGAGAGCCTGCTTCTCCCTCTCCCTCTGCCTGCTGTTCTCTGTACTCATGCTCTCTAGCTCTCTGTCAAATAAAGAAATCTTAAAAAATCTTTAGAAAAAAGTCTGTCAAAAATTTTCTGACAACTACTTGTCATCACAGAAAATTTCAGCAAATGAAAACTCTTGCCTTTAACAAGAAAATCCCATGACTCATTTCTACGTGGAGTGACTCTTCTATATACTCTGCTATGAAATAGCCAGTGGGGCTCAGCACTGTGCGGATTTTCAGGGACCCCTCCTCCCATGTTCTTATCAAGTACGGTGAACAGTCTGCTATCCCTTACCATCCCGTTTTCTAAATATATAAAGTTATCCACATTGATGAGATCCCATAGTCCCATGTGAACTTATTACTTCAAAGATGTGTCTCCAATAACTTGCTGATGTATGATGTGTGTTTGTGGGCGTTAATATTAGCTGCTCTTATTATGAATCATTGTCAGTGTTCATGTCATTCACACCAGTACTAGGTACGTTTTGAGAGCATGGTTTTCTTTGTTTTGTTTTGTTTTGTTTTTTTACTATACAGTTTTTATTTTGGAGAGGTGCTCTGGAAAAAAATTTAAAAAAAAAAAGCACAAAGAGAGATGCTCTGGGAACCTTGGAGAGATTAGATTTGCTTAAACCACCCTGAACTAGTGTAAATAAGAGCTATAGAATTTGGAATCCAACAAAGTCGATATTTGGGCACTTGTCGCACTTAATTAATACAGGTTTGTCTCTCACTGTCTCTCTCTGTGTATCATATATCAGGACAGCTGAAATTTTTTTTGCCAACGTTCTGCTAAAATAACAAAAGACTAACTTCTCAGGCTAATAACAAAAGGTTTATATTTTTGCTCACATGCATGTCATGGTTATGGCATTTTTATTGACTAAGGGAAGTCACATGACCAAGGCAGATGTGAACGGAGCAGAAAAGTATGAGTATTTTACTGAGGAGAAGGGAAGACAGTAGTCGTAAAGAATATGAAAACAGCTTGGGTTCTTCATCTTCAAAAATAAGTCTAGTTCTGATAAAATCCGTTGATAGGCTTTTTGTTTGAAATCACAGAAGGATAAGTCACATTGGCTTAAGAGGAAAGAGAATTTATGTATTGGCCTATATAATCAGGCAGTCCAGAGTAGCTAGTGAACCAGATAAAGTTTATCCTCTCTATCTCTGTCTTTCCCATTTTCTATCTCTCTGTCTCTCCCTTCCTCTTCCTCCTCCACCTTCCCCACTGGAACTTTGCTTCGTTCTATATGGGGTTCATTCTCCTGCTCTAGACTGTCCTTCATCATGTCAGGGGGAAGACTACTCACAGCCCTTGAATAACATCCTTTCAGACCCATGACTCAGAAAACAAGTAATCTTCTCCAGGTCTGTGCTAAAAAAGAAATCGTAAGGAAGTATTTTGATGAGTCTAGCTGCCTGTTGTTCTGATCGTCACTCTCAGAGGAATGGAGTGCTCTGATCGCTTGGACCTGGTTCCCACGCCCTCTTCTGTGGCTGGGGTGGGGGAGGAGGCCGCACTTGGCAGGAGAGGGGAGTAAGAGTTTCCCAGACAGGGTGGGGGTGCGGTCCTGCACAGGTGAGCCCAGGCCAGGGGCCGGGCACATACTTGCCTAACTCTAAGTGAGATAAACCTTGGGAAAGTCTTTTGTAGATTGGAAAGCATTGTCCAAATGCTGATTGCTGCTATTACTCCTTTTGAGTTGAGTGAAAAGCCCCATTATTTACCGAGGTAAGTGAATGCTGGTGGCAGGCGAGCACTGTCCCCCCACGTTCACTTGGGTGAAAGTAAAGTTACAGTAAATAGGCAGGAGGTTAGCAGCCAATTGAGTAAGTCAGTGACAAAAACAGTGTTAGTATTAAACCCGGAAGTGATACTTGTTACTTTGAAATGAGATTGCACCTGCGAGACAACTCTATGGTGATAATGTCAAGAGTTGTGCAAGATGCATTTTCTGCATGCTCCCGTGTCCCCGGCATGGTGCTAGGGGATGTTCTCGAAGAATAAGACACAACCCCGCCTCTTGAATTAATGCTTCACTCCAGCCACATACCGATAGCTCCAAATAGATGATGTCAAAGGAGGATCACGGCAAATTGACTGGCTTTTTCACTTGTCCTCCCGATGCCTTGACAGCCTGTTTCTCATGCTTACTGGATGCCGTGTAATTTAATTCATGTGCTCGAGGCAGCACGTCCTGCGTGGCAGCTGTGCACAGTTCGAAAGGGCTTCATCGGCGAGGCCAAAGGCAGGAAGCTCGCTGCCGTGATACCTCGAGGAATGGATCCCTTGGGAAAGAAGTGCCTTTATAATGAAGTCACAAAAGAAATCTTCATAAATCCTTGGAAGCCCAGCAGCATGCACGTGTGAGTGCAACCAAAATACTTCCCAAAAGACCCTGTTGAAAGTAAATAAGGCCAATACTAAGCAGAATTTTTAGAAAAGAAATCTGCTATTGCCCAGGCATCATCCTCCTGGCGCGCATGCACGAACACAACTCTAACTCACTCTCTCTCTCTCTCTCTCTCTCTCTCTCTCTCTCTCTCTCTCCATCCGTCTCTGTTGTGACACACTGCCCCAGCCTCCAGCCCCCAGTGTCCCTTGCTTTTTCAGTCAAAACAGGAAAGAAGAAATACTTGTCACTGTTCTGTGTTGATTGATCAGTCAGGTTACTCTTGGGTTAATGAATTTCACCCTCTAGACCTGCCTTACATGTTGGGCCTTGAACTCTAACTTCAGTGAGATGAAAGCTTTTAGGAAGAGGAGTGAGTGTGTGAGTGTGTGTGTGTGTGTGTGTGTGTGTGTGTGTGTGTGTGTTTGGTGGGGATTGTCCGGAATCACACTTAACCTTATCGTGACAACAGTGCTGAAGGTGAATCTGATTCCGTCTCAACAGCAAGATTGGGGGATGGTAACAGGATCTACTCCCTTGTGAGCCCCCGCTTCCCAGAGCCCTACGTGGCAGGGGCCTTTATCCCAGAACTGGCTTCCAGACAGGCCCGGTCTCCGTCTCCATTCCACTGCAGGAGGCAGAGCTGCCGCAGAGGAGGTGAGGATTCACAGACAAATGTTCTTCTTTCTTTTTGCTCAGCCACCTGTGTATCAGTTTGCTCGGGCTGCTGTGACAAAGTACCACACACTGGGTGGCATCCACAGTAGGACCTTAAGTGTCCACAGTGTTGGAAGGTAGCTATCCAAGATGAAGGTGTCCCCAAGGTTGCTTTCTTCTGATGCTGCTTCCCTCACCTTGTGGATGGCTTTCTTTTCCCTCTGTCTTCACATGGCCCTTTTTCTGTATAGGTCTATGTCCTCATCTCTTCTTCAAGGACACCTGTCATATTGGATTAGGGTGCACTCTGATGACTTCATTGTAGTTTAAAGACCCCATCTCTAAATATAGCACATTCTGAGGTGCTAGGGGTTAGGACTCCGTCATATGAATGGAGACAGCCCATAACAACACAACTTCTCTTTATCCTGACTGCTGGCCTGACCTCTTCCTGTGCCTTAACTGCTGAATTCAGGGCAAGCTTGGCTGGCCCCGCTCCCTAGTTACCAGATGGGTGGAGCCGGAGAGAGGAACTAAGTGCTATCCCTCCAAAAAAGCCCAGAGACAAAGCCAAGAAGCCCTTGAAACAGGGAGTGAAAAGCTTGGCAGAGTTGAAGTGGTCATCAGAAGCTGAGGTTTATATCTGAGGAGTTAGTTATCATTAGCCGGAGGACACAAATGAGGAATGATAAAGCAAAATGGTGACAGGAGGGCAGATCTGGGCCAACACAGCGGTTAGCCCACTCTAGCCCATGGCTCTTTCTAGAAGTCTGTGCCCCTGGGACCAGAGATAGAATGGGCTTTAACCCACCTTTGCATGATTTATCCAAAATCTAGACTTTTTTGTCCTTGCTTTGCCGTTTCTAATCCATGATTTTGTGACACTATACACGTTGCTCTCTGTGCTCAAAATGTCCTTCTGCCCCAGTGTTGACCTGGGAGCACCCCCGTGACCTTCCAGATTTTACTGACATGTCTCTTCTGATGTAAATCCTACCCAGCTCAGTACATTTTTAACCCAGATCCAACTGGGTTATCAAGTCTCATGAGAATAGAGCCACATCTTTGCACTTTTTGAGTCCCCACAGATGGAAGATAACAGCAAATGCTTATCCAGTGAATGTTTTGAATGAGTTGTCTTTGAACTCACTTGGTTTATATGTCCCTTCCTGTATTTCTCATTCTGCCTTATATATAGGCAAGCATACGGTATTTAGCTCCATTTATTTAGTATACCAAGTGTAGGGAATGGTTAAGAATGTAGACTCTGATGCCATGGTGATTGGGTTTGAGCGCTGGCCCCGGTGGTTATTGGTTTCATGCCTGTATCATTTTGCTGGGCTTGCCATAACCAAGTATCACAAACCAGGTGGCTTCAACACAATTCATTGCTTCCCAGTTCTGGAGGCTAGAGGTCTGAGATCAAGGGGTCCCAGGGCTGGTCCCTGCCGAGGGCTGTGACACAGAGTCTGTGGCAGCCTCTCTGAGCACCCGGCGGGGCTCTGCTGGAGGCACTGGTGTGCCTTGGCTTCTGCGCCATCACCCCAACCCCTGCCTCCATCTGCACCCGGTCCCCGCTCTGCGTGCGCCCCGAACCCTGCCTCCATCTGCACCCGGTCCCCGCTCTGCGTGCGCCCCGACCCCTGCCTCCATCTGCACCCGGTCCCCGCTCTGCGTG
>PITA01030799.1:0-16054 GCA_004023965.1 Spilogale gracilis | reverse complement strand
GAAAGAGCCAAGGTGCCCATCAACAGATGAATGGATAAAGAAGATGTGGTACATATATACAATGGAATACTATGCCTCCATCAGAAAGGATGAATATCCAACTTTTGTAGCAATATGGACTGGACTGGAAGAGATTATGCTGAGTGAAATAAGCCAAGTAGAGAAAGTCAAGTATCACATGGTTTCACTTACTTGTGGTACATGAGGGGTAACCTGGAGAACAGTAGGAGAAGGAAAGTAAATGGAAAGTAGGGTAATCCAGGGAGAGAAATGAAACAACAGAGACTTTGGACACAGAAACAAACTGAAGGACTTGGAGGGAGGGGGGTGGGGGATGGGAGAGCCTGGTGGTGGGTACTGGGGGCACCTATTGCGTGGAGCACTGGGTGTGGGGAATGGGGAATGAATCTTGAAACACTGGAAAAAAAATTTTAAGTAATAGTAAAAAAAATGTGACTGGCAGGAAGAACAATTTGCTAACACTATAGATCTGTAAATTTAATGATTACTCCCAGTGTAATTCTAAAATAAATTTTCTATCTAATAGTGTATAGGTATTCATTTAAAAAATATAATGCACTGGGTGTTATACACAACTAATGAATCATTGAACACTAAATCAAAAACTAATATACTATATGTTGGCTAACTGAACATAATTTAAAAAAGAAAAAAGAAAAAAAAGAAAAGAATGGTCATCAAGATCTCCAAGGTTCTCAAGAATGAGTCACTAAGAAAATATGTGTCATTTTTGGTAGGATTACTAAATTAGACGTTAAGGGAAAGACATCATAAAATTGGGGGCTAGTAGACAATTAACCCTATATCTTGTGTTACCCTTCTGAAAAAGAGGAAATAAAAGAAGTTTTATAGCAATTAGGGGATTTATAGTTAACTGAACCCTATATATTTATTTTGGCCTTGAGAAAATTATGTAATGGTTTACCGTGGAGCTCTACCCTATTCAACATTTTTATCAATAACTTGGAAAAGATATTGAAGGTATATATATTAAATTTTTCAATCATAAAAAGCTAGAAACAATAGCTAATGTGTGAATGGCAAAATCAAAATTCAGAAGATTAAGAAAGGCTTGAATTACAGCCAATAAGATGAAAAGCAAAGTTGCCATATTTTTTTCTCTGGCTTGTCTAGTAATAACCAAGGCTGGGTACCATACTTCAAGACTATAGCCAAACTGTGGGAGGAGCCAAGATGTCCTTCAACAGATGAATGGATAAAAGGGTGCCTGGGTGGCTCAGTTGGTTAAGTATCTGCCTTTGGCTCAGGTCATGATCCCAGGGTCCTGGGATCGAGCCCTTCCCTCTCCCACTCCCCCTGATTGTGCTCTCTCTCTCTCTCTGTCAAGTAAATAAATAAAATGCTTAAAAAGATGAATGGATAAAGAAGATGTGGTTCATATATACTATGAAATATTACTCAGCCATCAGAAAAGATGAATATCTACCATTTATATCGACATGGATGGAACTGGAAGGTATTATGCTAAGTGAAATAATCAGTCAGAGAAAGACAATTATCATATAGTTTCTCTTTAAATATTTGAAAAACTGGCATATATAGGAGAAGTTACAAGGATGAGGGAAGAATTGAGACCAGCTGGCGGAAATATAGGAAGGAAGATTTTAGTTCTGTTCAAGACAAATTTTCTAACAATTTTAGCTGTTTAACATTACAGTGGTCTGTGTAGTAAGGTAGTAAATTCCCTATAAATAGATGAATTCAAGCAGAAACTAGATCACCATCTTTTTTTTCTTAAAATGTACAGGCATATATTGTCTTATTGCACTTCACTTAATTGTGCTTCTCAGATACTGCAATATTTTTTTTTACAAATTGAAGGTTTGTGGCAACCCTGCATCAAGCATGTCTACTGGTGCCATTTTTCCAGTAGCATTTTCTCACTTCATGTTTAGTGTCACATTTTGATAGTTCTTACAATATTCCAAACTTTATTATTATTTTATATTAGTTGTGATGATCTGTGATCAGTGATTACTACTTGTTAAAAAATGTTTAGCATTTTTTAGCAATTAAGTATTTTTAAATTATGGTATATACAATGTTTTTTAGATGTACTACCATTGCACACTTAATAGGCTACAGTGTAGTATAAACGTAACTTTTATACACACTGGAAAACCAAAAATTCATTTGACTCACTTTATTGTGATACTTGCTTTATTGTTAGTGCTCTGGAACCAAACCCACAACATCTCCAAGGTACGCCTGTGTGTGTCTGAGGAAAAAAGAAACTCTCACAACCACATTTTTAAAGAACTAAATAGTTATTTTGTAGAAGTAGTATATTTCTCTGTCTCCACCATATATTCAGCAAAATATTCTGTTTTATATATGTATCAAGCACTGTTTTGTAACTTAGGAAGTCACCTGAAACAATTAAGGTTATAGTCCAAGCATTCCAGTAGCCCCTATAAAGCAACTGTGCATTTCTCTCTAACCTACAAATGTATATAAACATCTCTTGAGCCTTTTCTTAAGCATTTCTGTCTCCAGTCTAGATAATTTCTTAGTAATGATAATGAATTCACAAGCCTTGTTAAAGTAGCATGTCTTTTCTTTGGCACAGTTGTTTAGTATTGTTGTATATCTCTTTTAAGTGAATACTTTAACAATTATTGAGCTGTATTCTAGTTATTACCTACGTACTAGTCAATTTTATACCCCTTATATTTGTTTCTTTTATAAAATGCTTGTTGAAGTTAGTCAGAGAAAGAAATATATGATTTCACTCATGTGAAATTTAAGAAATAAAGCTGAAGGGAAGGAAAAATGAAATAAGAGAGAAAGAAAAACCATAAAAGAGTCTTAACTATAGGAAACAAACTGAGCAGAGGTGGGTGGGGGGATTGGATAATTGGGTGACAGGCCTTAAGAAGGGCACTTGATGGAGTGAACACTGGGTGTTATATGAAACTGATGAATCACTAAATTCTACCCCTGAAACTAATAATACACTATATGTTAATTAAATTGATTTAAAAACATTTTTTAATAAGAACTAAAAAGTGAAGTAGATGTCATTACTCACAGGCTTTAACTGGTTTTCAGCACATTGTCTGTGAAGTGCCTAGGTAGGATGTGTGTGTGTGTGTGTGTGTGTGTGTGTGTCTTGCCAGAAGTTTACTGTACTTCCTTAATATTTGAATCTATAAATTTGTATCTTTGACCAAATTTGGGGAAATTTTGACCATTTCTTCAAATATTTTTCTACCTCATTTTCTCTCTCCTTCTAGGATTCTAATTACATACATATTAGACCATTTGATGTCTCACAGGTCTCTGAGGTTCTGCTTATTTTCTCCAACATTTTTTTTCTCTGTGTTATTCAGGTTAGAGCATTTCTATATGAGTCTATTCTCAAGTTCGTTTACTATTTTGTCATTTACATGAACTGCTACTATTAAGTCCAGAGAGTGAATTTTTATTTCAGATATTGGCTGTTTCTATCTTGGAATTTTCATTTGGTTCTTTTTTATAATTACTATTTCTTTGTTGAAATGTCTTATATTTTCATCTGTAACAATTATATTTTCCTTTATATCCCAGAGTGTATTTACAATACTTGCTTTAAAATCTTATCTGATTTCCATTTTTCTAAAGAAGACATACAGATGGCTAACAGGTACATGAAAAGATTCTCAATGTCACTCATTACCAGAGAAACACAAATCAAAACCACAATGCGATACCACCTCACACCTGTTAGAATGACTAAAATTAACAATACAGGAAAAAACAGATGTTGTTGAGGTTGTTGAGAAACGGGAACCCTCTTACACCATTGGTGGGAATGCGAAATAGTGCAGCCACTCTGGAAAACAGTATGGAAGTTCCTCTAAAAGTTAAAAATAGAACTACCCTATGACCCAGTAATTGCCCAAAATATTAGGTATTTACCCAAAATATACAGAAATATGGGTTTGAAGGTATACATGCACCCCAATGTTTGTAGCAGCATTATCAACAATAGCCAAACTATGGGAAAAGCCCACATGTCCACCAGCTGATGAATGGATAATGAAGTTGTGGTATATATTCAATGAAATATTACTCAGGCATCAAAAAGAATAGAATCTTGCCATTTGCAACCATGTGAATGAAGTGTATTATGCTAAGCAAAATAGAGAAAAACAAATACCATATGATTTCACTCATATGTGGAATTCAAGCTAGAATACAGATGAACAGGGATGTCTGGATGGCTCAGTTGGTGAAGCATCTGCCTTCAGCTCAGGTCATGATCCCAGGGTCCTGGGATTGAGTCCTGCATTGGGCTCCTTGCTCAGCAGAGTCTGCTTCTTCCTCTGACTTCCCTTCTCCCTGTAGTGCGCTCGCTCTCTCTCTCTCTCTCTCTCAAATGAAGAAAGAAAGAAAGAAAGAAAGAAAGAAAGAAAGAAAGAAAGAAAGAAAGAAAGAAAGAAAGATGAACATATGGGAAAGGGGAAAAAGAGAGAAGAGAGCAAATCATAAGAGCCTTTTTAAAATAATAACTTATTTTATTTCATAAGAGACCCTTAACAGTAGAGAAAACTGAGGGTTGATCAAGTGAGTTGGGTCGGGGATGGGTTAAATGGGTGATGGGTATTAAGGAGGGCATGTGTTATGATGAGCACTGGGTGTTATATAAGTGATGAATCACTAAGTAAAATCTTGTCTGATTTCAAACGCAGGTATTATTTCAGAGTTGGTCTCTGTAGATTGTCCTTTCTCTTGAGAATGGATCACATTTCAGTTTTTAAAAATGTGTTAAATAATTTTAGATTTTATATTGGATATATATTATGTTCTATAATAGAACATAATATTATAGATGTTCTGGATTCTGTTATTTTCCTCCAAAGAGTGTCATTTTTTTAAGTGAGCATTGAACTCTGCTAAACTTAAACTGCAAATTCAATCTTCTCTGCCATAGAAGGCAGCTCAATTCTAACTTCAGTACTTTTAGGTTTAGCTGGGCTTCCTTTAGTCTACCCTGCACATGTACAACTCAGGGGTCAGCCAGAGATTCAGAAAGGAGTTGTACATATAATTTGGGTTACTTCCCTGGCTTTCTCCATTCCTGGATTTCCTCTCACTTTCCGGTGCCTGTGGCTGCCCTTGAATTCTGTCCTCTAGTTCTTCAAGCCAGTGAAATTACAGATCTCTGAGTTTAAGCCATCCCATGAGGTACTTAAAGCCATTTTTAAAGTTGGGAAATTCACTCAGTTTCACTCCTTATAAATGTCAGTCTCTCCATAAATGCCGTCTGCCTGCTTTTGTTTATTTTCCAGTACCTTCAGGTAGTTATTTTTCTCCCTATTTTATCCAGAGTGTACAGTTTCTATCTGCAGGAGGGTTTGGTTTGATGGGAGTTTACTTGGCCGTTACTAGACATGGAACTATCTTGCAATGTATCTACTCAGATATTTTAGAAGAGGAGACTGAGACTCAGAAAGATACAGCTTAAATGTAGATTTTCTGGATCCAAATCCAGAGCATCTCTATATGTTTTTTTTAAAATATTGGTAATACTCTTCCTCAAGCATTATTCTCACAAATGGGTGAGTCCTGACTCTGTTGTCTGTCCTCATGTAATACCTATTCCTCCCATCACCTTCATTCATTTTTCTTATAACTGTCCATTAAACATTTCCAACTTCATGTAATCTCCTGTAGGTTCCCACCATATTGCTGCAGTGGGTTTCACTGCATAAGAGGAAAAAACTTGCTTTTGCCTTTCTTTCTAATCATCTTTCTGAATAATGCCCCAGCAATATTTTCATGGAATAGTTTGTGGTGCTTTTAGACATAACTTCTTTGTTAAAAGTAGAAGCTCAGAGACTATAATCTTTTATAATTCAAATTATTCTCTTTCCTCCTAAATATGTTATCCTGTTCACCCTCATAGGCAATTTTACCTTTTCTACCTTTTCATGCGTCTCATTACAGCTCTCTTGTTGTAATGTTTCCTTCTTGTTATATCATCTTATATGGAGAGAACTTTGTTTCATCTACAATCCTAAGCCCACACTCTTCCAGAACATAAGCAAAAATCTTAAAATTGACTCTGGTATAATGAATAAAAAGAGCATCACAACAAGTACACATTCATGAAAAAAAAAACTATTTTCTGAGTGCCTACTCTGTACTCCACACTTTGCTGAGTGCTGGATATCCAATAATGAGCCAAACACACATAATGCTTGCTTTCCTAGGGCTTTTACAGTCTAATAGAGAAGTCAGACAACTAAATGAGCAATAATAGAAAAAAAAACAAGTACAGACATGGAGGGGAGTGCAGGGTACTACTTGCATAGAAAAATTTGAGGAGCACTGTGTGAAAATACCTAGGGTATCCCTGTACCTGGTACATAACAGGAGCTCAATAAATGATAGTCATATCAACAAAGATCTGGTGAATGTTCATCATTTACATTTTTTCATCTAAAATAATCTCTTTTGTTTATTATCTTTAAAATTGTTCTCCTGGTCTTACAACTCGTGTTAACTCATTTTTATTTTTAAGTAATTTTTGGTATGTGGTCTTGAAAAAAAAAAGTATTGAAAACCCAAGTAAATTGCCCCAATTGGTATTGTGTTGGCCATATCCTTGTTTACCTCCTAAAAGAACTCATAAATGAATTAAGCCATGATTTCTTTTTTAAAAAATATGTATTTATTTGAGAGAGAGAATAGGGGGAGAGGAGAGGGAGAGAGAATATCCAGCAGATTCCCTGCTGAGCACAGAGTCTGATGTGAGGCTCAGTCCTATGTCCCTAAGATCATGACCTGAGCCAAATCAACTGACTAAGCCACCCAGTTGCCCCAAGACATTATTTCTATTTATAGAAAATGTGTGCCCTTTTCCTGAATAGGTTATATTTCCATTTGTATATTCGATCCCATATAGATTAAGGTGTTTGAACTCAAAACTAAGAAAATATTTCAGAACCCAACTCTTAGCGTCTGTACTGATAGGCAAAAGAATATAATATCATGGATAAACATGATCCACAGATAACCCTCAAACTTTCCTTTTAGCTATTGTTTGAACATATTTTCTCATCAGGAACTACATGCCAGAAGAGAAAAATTGACTAATTTCACTATTTATTTTCTCCAACAAGTCATCCCAGATTAACTCTATTCTATGCAAATGACTCCTTTACACCTAATTCCCCTGCCACTTAGGTTTTCTATTTTTTAATAATAGCATTTTAATGTAATATGTTTTAAGTCAGTCTCAGGTTTTTATATGTCTTGTATTTTACTACCCTGAGAAGATCACCAACCCCTATATAATCGTGAAATATATTTTGGGATAGCCTATTCTGTAATTTCTGGTAATTAACAAACTTTTCACAATGTTAACTAACTGCATACCTTCTTGTGGGTGTAACTACCCCGAAAAAGGCAAAGGAGTTAAAAGAGAATTAATGCTGGTGAGTAATTCTGGGGATGAATTACCCTTAAACTGAATTATCTCCCAAAATCAGGAGTAGACTCACCCCTGATTTCTGCTAAAGGAAGCTGAATACCTATTGAAAGTGGGAGAAATCTGGAGAGAAATCATACTCTGAAATAATCTGCCTTACTTTGAAGTGACACTTTTCTAAAAGTGCATTACCTTTTTTCCTAACAAAAAGAACCTTTACTCTTTTAGCAGTCAAGTGAGTTAATTTCCTTTCAATTTTTTCAAAACCATTTCTAAACTTCATCTTTGGTTCTCCAATGAAGGCAGTGAACTTTGGTGGTATTGGTATACACAGACTGGTCTAAAAAATATCTGCAAGATTTAAACAGGGTTCTTTTAAAAGTCATCGGTTGGATTCAATCTAAATGGGTTTATTTTTGACAGATACTTAAAGTACTTGTGACTGGTTAACAGCAGGAACTATAATAGAACCTGTAATTAGCAGGAATCAAAACTTGAGAAATGGCCATTGATAATGAAAACCCATAGTTGAAGGATAGTTAAGCATTTGGAATACCATAAAATGGAGCAAAAAGACCACTCTTAATTTATTACATTTTTTGTCCCCATTACAAAGGACCCTTTAGTGCATTTACAAACACATCGACACCACATATAACTAGAATCACACCTGGACTATTCAGCTTCTCAAAACTCATTAACTGAAAAGATATAGATTAATTGGAGAGAGTTCAGAGAGGAGTAACAGAAATGATTATGGGGCCAGAGGGATTGATTTATGAGCAAAGATTAAAAGAATTTTGTCTATACAATTTAGCTAGGTGATGACTAAGGGGGAAGAGGGTGGGGGTACAACTGTCTGAAGGGTGTAAACACCCAGGAGAGAGGAGAATAATTTACTATGCAACGTGAGAATATAACTAGGGCTAATAAGCTATAATTACCCAAGGGAATAACAGAATAAGTATTTCAGGGAAACTCAGAACTTGTTTCTCAAGGAGACAGTTACAGACATTTATAACCCTAGTCTCATCCAGATCAACAAGTATATGTAGTGTGAATAATCATCTGATGCCACTGATCTCCCTCCTCCCCCCACCCTCTCCAAAGGTCTTGCCTTGCCTTTAACATTACTGTGGCATATTTCAAGTCCAACCTAGCATACAGGAATACATAATTTTGTCTTTATTGGTGCCAATGAGTCTTTCAAAGTTTAATTCCAATAATGGCCATAGAAGATCCCTTTATTCTGGATTTACTGTGGATTTCATTATAGAGCATGAAAATAAGGAATTAAAAACTGGAGGTGAAAAAATCTTGGATTCTACTTGGGATTGTAAACAAATCAAAAGTCATAGTGTTTGTGTTTGGAATCTCCACTAATGAAGTTTCAAATTATATTCCATGTCCTAAAAAGTTCAATTTTAGCATTATCCAAAGAAAAAATAGGCACTAAAAAAAATCTCTGTAGGCTTCACGATTTGTATAAACTTTGGAATGTGGTTCTTCAGAAAACAAATTTGTCTGTGGGTAACTGCAGGCTAAGTTATTTGGCTAATTCCTATTGTGCTATCATGAGATTCCAGAACATTGCTATTTAACCTTGCCAGATAAGATTTTGCATGTCACTGCAGTGAAAGCTGCTTCTTTTGTATGCATACTTTTCTCCTTTTCCTTTGTGTTGAGAATCTTCTTAGGGTGATCCCACTGGAGAAATATCTTTTTCTACACCATTGTTTTGACAAGTTCTTCTGGTTTTTATCTTAGATTATATACTTGTGAAATTTTTTTCTATGTAAATAATATCACAATGCAATATTTTTAAAAAGATTTTATTTATTTGACAGTGAGAAACACAGCTAGAGAGGGAACACAAGCAGAGGGAGTGAGAGAGAGAGAAGCAGACTTCCCGCCGAGCAGGGAGCCTGATGTGGGGCTCGATCCCGGATCTCCGGGATCATGACCTGAGCCGAAGGCAGTCGCTTAACCAACTGAGCCACCCAGGTGCCCCTCACAATGCAATATTTTAAATAAACTTTTTATTTTAGAGTAGTTCTAGATTTACAGAAAAGTCACAAAACTAGTGCAAAGTTTTCATATACTCCATCCCTAGTGTCCCAGTATCATTTATTACATTAACATGGTACATTTGTCACAACAAATGAACTAATACTGATATAATATTATTAACTAAAATTCATATTTTATTCACATTTCCTTCGTTTTTACCTAATGTCCTTTTCCTTATAGGGTCTCATCTATGAGATGCCATAGTACATTTAGTCATCATCTCTCATACCTATGGTAATTTCTCACTTGCCTTGTTTTCAATGACCTGAACACTTTTGAGGAGTACTAGTCAGCTGTTTTGAAGAATGTCCATTGAGTGGAATCTGGCTGATGTTTTTCTCATTATTAGACTAGGATTATTCATAGGTTTTAAGGAGGAGGACCAAAAAGGTCATTTTCAACACATTATGTCAAAGGTAAATACCATTAACATGAGTTATCACTCTTAATGCTAACCTTCATCACCTGGCTGAGGTAGTGTTTGTCACTCTAAAATTATTAATTTCTCCCCTTTTTCATGCTGTATTCTTTGTAAGTCATGATGCACAGCTTCCTGCATAAGGAGTGGAGAATTAATGTCCACCTTCTTGAGGGTGAAATATCCACATAAATTATTTGGGATTCTTCTGCATTATTGATTTGTCTATTCTTGTTTGCCTAATTATTTATTTATATAAGTATAAACATAAGGATATTCATTTTATACTTTGAGTTATAATCCAATACTACTTTATCTTGTTCAAGTTGTTCCAATCTATATTAAGCTAAATATGAGTTCATACTAATTTCTCCAACTCTAATCCTTTACCATGTGGATCATTCTAGAATGAACAATCCTACTTCCATCCACCATTTATTTACTTAATCATCCAATTCCAATGCACATGTATAGTAGTTTCAGAATTGTCACCCACACCTGTATGGGGACAACTTTATCAAATAGAGTCAGGCTTCTTTATAATTTCTTTTGTCTTCAGTCTGAGAAACTTCACTCATTTCCAAATTACTTTTAAAAAGTTACTTTTTCTCCCTACCTCCAATTAGGTTGTTTCATAAATGTGAAATATATATTCTTAAGTCAAATTCTGCAATTCCATCCTGAAATCAAACCCCTGACTTTTAAATTTCTGCATTCGTTGAGATTCACTCTTTATGCTGTAAGGTTCTATGGGTTTTGAAAGATGTAGGGTCATATATCCATCATTTCAGTATCATACAAAATAGTTTTACCACCCAAAAATCCCCTGTGCTTTACCTATTTAGCCTTCTTTCCTCCTCTGGTAACCACCAATCACCTGTTTATCTAATCTCTATAGTTTTTGTCTTTTTCAAATGTTCCAGTCGAGTAGTATGTAGCCTTTCCAACTGGCTTTTTTCACTTAGCAGCATATGTTATAGACTTATCCACATCTTTGTGTGGCTTAGCAATTGCATATTCTCTTTTTTTCACTAAGTAGTAATTCATTATATGTATGGGATGCTTTGTTTACCCATTTACCTATTGAAGGACGTCTTGGTTGCTTCTAGTGTTTGGAGATTATTAGCTGCTATAAACATTCACATGCTACTTTCTGTGTGTAAATAAGTTTCAAATCAGTTGTGTAAATACTTAAGGGAGAAGTTGCTGGGTTGTATGTTAAGGCTATTAAAAAAAAAGACTGTTTAGCTTTGTTAAGAAACTGGTAAACTGTCTCCCAAAGTGGTGGTAACATTTTTGCATTCTCACTGGCGATGAATGAGGGTTCCTGTTGCTCTGCATCTTTGCTAGCAATTGATATTGTCAGGGTTTTTTTTTTTATTTTAACCTTTCTAGTGGGTTTTAAATTGTATCTTATTATTGTTTTAATTTGCATTTCACTAATGACAACCTTGTTCGCTTTTGACTGGCAATCTACAGGTGTTTTAAACAACAGTTTTGGTTTTATTCACCAATTCTTCCTTTATTGGAATTAAAGGAGCATATATTATAAAGTATGCTTTAGACTTTGTTTATATGGAAACAATTGCTTAAAATTCAAGTGACTATCTTTTTATAAGTATTAATTAGCTACAACATAGGCAAAGGAAGCATCTACTAAAGTCAATACTAAGTTACTGGTGGCACAGAGTCAATTCAATATGATTGTGGTGCAGAAAGTAGAGGGAATTTTGTTGGTAAGCAATATGACTATAAGATAATTATTTTTCTGAATATTTCCAAAGCTACCCTTTATTCTTCCCTCCCTCACTACCATCACCATACACACCCAAATTTCTATCCTTACCACCTAATATATACAGCATGATTTCTTCTTGCTTTGGGAACAGATAACCAGAGTAACTTAAATTCCTTTTCCCATCAGAATGTGACTTGCCGATACATAATTTCTTCTAAAACTCTTAGTCACATCTGATTCTTATTGCCCTGTACTCCTAACTCAGATCCTCACTTTCTGGCTATACACGTTACTCCTATCTCTTCCAGGCTGCAAACTTGTCTTTCCCCTTTTAATCCCAATTGTACCTTATCTATTCTATGTTCCATTCCTTCAGGGTCATACTAGCTGAAAAAAAAGCTAATTGGTTAAATCAACTTTATTTTAAATGTTAGAGCAAAGAATGCTACTAGCACTGAATTTACAATGTGCAGGTACTTTCATGTGTGTTCACATTTTCTTCTCACAATGACCCTGTGAAGTGACTGTTTTTCTCATTTTATAGGTGAGAAAATTTAGAGTTCAGTAGCGTGCTGTAACACTTTTGCACATGTTATTCCCCCTGCCTAGGACACCCCTTCAGTTCTATCTTTGTCAAACTACCAAGCCTTCAGAAGCCACTTCAGATATTACTTCCTTGGGTGGTGGTCTTAGCACTGCATATGTGAATTTTGACAAGACACTATAAGTAATTCTTTTGTTTGTTTACTGCCACTGCCTTTTTTAATTGATACAACATTGTGTAAGTTTAAGGTGTACAAGGTGATGATTTGATACATGTATGTATTGCAAAATTATTAACCACAACATGGTTAGTTAACACCTCCATCACCTCACATAATTACCATTTTGTTTGTAGTAAGAACATTCAAGGTCTACTCTCTCAGCAACTTTCAAGTAGTCTGTAATACAGTATTGCCAACTATAGTCACTACACTGTACATTAGATCCCCAGAACCTTCTCATTTTATAGCAATTAACATATCTTTTTTTTAATTGAGTACAGTTGAAACAGTGTTACATTCGTTTCAGGGATACAACCTAGTGAACTGACAAGTTTACACCTTATGCTATGTTCACCATTAAGTATAGCAACGATCTGTCCCATTACATTGCAATGTATTACAATTGCAATACCATTGACTATATTCCTTATGTGCTGCTTTTTATTCCCATGACTTACTCATTCCATAACTGGAGGCCTATATCACCGTCTCCCTTTCACCCATTTGTCCCAACCCCCTGTCTCCCTACCTTCTGGCAACCGTGAGTTTGTTCTCTGTACTTATAGTTCTAATTCTGCTTTTTGTTTTTTCATTTTTTTAGATTCCATTTATAAGCAGAATCATATGATATTTTTCTTTCTCAGTCCAACTTATTTTACTTAGCATAATACCTTCTAGGCCTATCCAGGTTGTCTCCCATGGCATGATCTCATCCTTTTTATGGCTGTGTATTATTCCATTGTATATATACCACATTTTCCTTACCCATTCATCTATTGATGGACACTTAGGTTGCTTCCATGTCTTAGCTGTTATAAATAATGCTGCAATAAACAGAGGGATGTATATATCTTTTTGCATTCGTGTTTTTGTTTTCCCTAGGTAAAAACCCAACAGTGGAATTACTGGGTCATATGATATTTTCTAAGCAATTCTGATACTTGCCCCTGGTTAGGAGCTATTATGCTAAACTGTGATGATGTTGACCAGGGCCATACTCGTGTTCCAATTAAATTGCATAGTATCTTTTGCATTCCACAGCTTTTTATCAGTATTTATTACATGAATGATTTGGCGTTTTATGGAAATTGTGGCTAGTGTGTATGTGTTGCACTGGGTTGGTAGATTTACAACCCTTTAAGTAAATTTATTCAGATAACTGCTAGATCTTTAAGGAGCAATAGAAAGAAATTAAATAAAAGACAAACAAAAAAGACTCTTAAGTACATAGAACAAATGTGGCTACCAAAGGGGAGGTGGGTTGGGGAATGGGAGAAATAGGTAAGGGGAATTAAGAATACACTTATCTTGATGGGCATTGAGAAATGTACAGAATTGATGAATCATTACTTTGTACACCTGAAGCTAATATAGCACTATATGTTAATTACATTTGAACAAAAAAGGAAGGTGGTGATAACTATGAATGGAACCCATATAGACATTGAGATGAATAATCATCTCATTCATCTCATTCATTTTAGAATGAAGAGAATGTTTATCATATTTTTACTCTATTTTATTTTTTTATTTTTTAAAGATTTTATTTATTTGAGAGAGAGTGACAGAGAACATGAGAGGGGAGAATGTCAGTGGGAGAAGCAGATTCTTTCCGGAGCTGGGAGCCCGAAGCAGGACTTGATCCTGGGACTCCGGGATCATGACCTGAGCCAAAGGCAGTGGTTTAACCGACTGAGCTACCCAGGCGCCCTATTTTTATTCTATTTTAGAAACAAACTATCTCTGTCCTCATAATGCAAACTACAAAAAGTAAAGTCACAAGAAACTGAGGGTTGGTGGAAGGGAGCTTGGGGGAAATGGGCTAAATGAGTGATGGGCATTAATGAGGGCACTTGTTGGGATGAGCACTGGGTAATGTATGTGGGTGATCAATCACTGGATTCTGCTCCTGAAACTAGAGCTGCACTGTATTTTAACTAACTTGAATTTAATGAAATAAAAAAAGGAAAAAGCAAATGAACAGAGGGGGGACAAAAAAGAGACAAACAAAAAAATAGACTCAACTATAGAGAACAAACTGATGGTTACCAGAGAAGGGAGGGGATGGGATGGGTGAAATAGATGAAGGGGCTTTATGAGGACACTGATCTTAATGAGCACTGAGCAACGTATAGAATTGTTGAATCACTGTACTGTACACCTGAAACTAATATAATACAGTATGCTGACTATAATGGGATTTAAAAACTTTTCAATTGAAAAAATCAAGTCTGATAAAGTCTGTTTAGCTGATGATGATACAGAGCTGATAATTTTAAACCATTCCTTGGTAAATGAGGTGCCATCAGAAAGAGGGATGCACGTTGTCACAAATGGCATGATCTCATCCTTTCTTATGGCTTACTTTCTAATATTGCACTGTGTATGTATAAATACCCTACATCTTTATCCATTCGTCTAATGATGAATGCTTGGGTTGCTTCCATTTTGGCTATTGCAATAATGTTGCACTAAATATAGGAGTGCATATCTTTTTGAATTAATGTTTTGGTTTTCCTGGGTAAATACCCAGTAGTGGAATTATTGGATCATATGGTATCTCTATTTTTAATTTCTTTGAGAAACCACCATACAGTTTTCCACTGCAGCTATACCACCAACAGTGCATAAGTATCTCTATTTCTCCACATCTTCACCAATATTCTGACAGGTTAAAGATGATATCTCATTGTGGGTTTTTTTATTGTTACTTATTTTTTTCCAGCATTCCAAGATTCATTCCCAATTCCCCACACCCAGTGCTCCATGCAATAGGTGCCCTCAGTACCCACCACCAGGCTCTCCCATCCCCCCACCCCCTCACTCCAAGTCCCTCAGTTTGTTTCTGTGTCCAAAGTCTCTCATGTTTCGTTTCTCTCCCTGAATTATCCTACTTCACATTTCCTTTCCTTCTCCTACTGTACTCTATATTACCCCTTACGCACCACAAGTAAGTGAAACCATGTGATACTTGACTTTTTCTACTTGGCTTATTTCACTCAGCATAATCTCTTCCAATACAGTCCATGTTGCTACAAAAGTTGGATATTCACCCTTTCTGATGGAGGTGTAGTATTCCACTGTATATATGTACCACATCTTCTTTATCCATTCATCTGTTGAAGGGCACCTAGGCTCTTTCCACAGTTTGGCGATTTTGGCCATTGCTGCAATGAACATTGGTGTACATATGGCCCTTTTCACTACATCTTTGTCTTTGGGGTAAATGCCCAGTAGTTCAATTGCAGGGTCATAGGGTAGCTCTATTTTTAATTTTTTAAGGACTCTCCACACTGTTTTCCAAAGCGGCTGCACCAGCTTGCATTCCTACCAACAGTGTAAGAGGGTTACCCTTTCAGTGCAGCCTCTCCAACACTTGTTGTTTGCTGACTTGTCAATTTTGGCCATTCTGACTGGTGTAAGGTGGTATCTCAGTGTGGTTTTGATTTGAATTTCCCTGACTGCTAGTGACGCTGAACATTTTTTCATGTGTCTGTTAGCCGTTTGTATATCTTCTATGGAGAAGTGCCTCTTCATGTCTCTTGCCCATTTTTTGATGTGTTCATCTTCTTTTTGGATGTTGAGTTTGAGTAGTTCCTTATAGA
>PITA01030798.1:0-16058 GCA_004023965.1 Spilogale gracilis | reverse complement strand
GAGGTACACACTCTTGGTACCCCATTTCACAGATGTGGAGATTGAGGCTCTGGACAGGGGTGTAACCTGGCCACATCACCCAGAATGGAAGCTGGGAGACCCAAGAGTTTGACTCCAGGACTGACCCCCCCCCCCCCGGAGCCAATTTCTTCTTCAGCATGAATGTACAGCCTGCTGCTTCACCTCTCTCTCCCAACCCGGAGAGGTGGGGTATCTTATTTACACTCTCCATGAGGGGTGCCTGGGTGGCTCAGTGGTTAAGCCTCTGCCTTCGGCTCAGGTCATGATCTTGGAGACCTGGGATCGAGTCCCCCATCGGGCTCCCTGCTCCGCGGGAAGCCTGCTTCTCCCTCTCTCACTCCCGCTGCTTGTGTTCCCTCTCTGCCTGTGTTTCTCTCTGTCAAATAAATAAATAAAATCGTAAAAAACAAATACACTCTCCTGGAGAGTGAGCAAGGTGTCAGGGCCCCTCAGCTCCCGAAGACACAAACGCCCTTTCTCCTGCCTGGCCCGATGAACTCTGGACCCATTTATAGCAAGAAAGCCTCATGGTATCAGCATCTCAGCAGGTACCCACCTCCCGCCAGGCGGCTACTGCCCACAAAGGCCTCAGAGCACACCCTGCCCCACGCCCAGGGGCTGCCTTGGCACCTGGACAGGAGTCCCCTCCAGGCAGGGTGCTTGCCTCCTGCAGGTGGCATGCAGCTCTTGGGGGCCAAGTCCTCAGTCACTGTACCACTGAAGGGAAGAGCCCGGCTGGCAGCAGCAGAAGAAGACATCCACGCCCTCAGCCTCCCAAGGTCAGGGTGCTGCTGGACCATCCAACACAGACAAGGTAGGCCAAGGTCCCGCAGACGGCTGCCCCAAGGACCAAGCTGCCCGAGCCTCAGCCTATCTCTGGGCCTCTACGTGGCTCCCTCCCACATCCCGAGTCCTGTCATGGCCTCTCAGGGTGCACAGCAGTGACAGCTAAGGGAGAGCTGCACATGGGACCCCCAGGAGTGTGGCACAGGGGGCCCTGGTTCATCCCGGGGAGCCCCAGCAATGACAGAAGTCCTCCAGGTGGTGGAGGAGAGGGCAATGGCCAGGATAGAAACCACCTGTGCTAAGACCCCATCAAGGCACACGGCCTTTCCAGGAGAACTCTGGAAGAGCTCTCCTTCTTACAGCAAAAGGGACCCCTGGCCCGGGACACAAAAATGCAAGCTCATTTAGGACAGAAGCGGGTAGCCTCAAGGGCTTGAGTCTGTGGCCTTTCCCTGCTGCCCACAAGCATGGGACTAAGTCTGTGCAGGGCCACACCAGACCCCTCACCAGACCTGCCCACATCAGGGCACTGAGCTGCGTCTGCCCGTCCTGCCTCTGCTGGAGGAGGGCCGGCCCGGGACCTGGGAGGCAAAGTCCAGCCACTAGTCCTGCTTCTGCCACTGGTGTGCTTTTAGCCATTTTCTGCTGGGAGTGGAGGACGTCTTCTGTACCTGGGAAGGTCCACAGCTGTTCAGCTGAGCGGCTGCAGGAAGGGCCCGTGGCCTTGCTGAGTGATCGGGGTCTCTAGCCCCAAGGTGGGGGGGCTGCTGGCCAGGTGTGGGCTAAACCTCCTCCCAGCTCCTCCAACCACCTCTGCACCTCCTCACACCAGAACCTCTGGCTGAGGCATCTCAAGGCATATCCTGCGTCCCCAGCTTCCTGTGGGGTGGGGGGCCAGTCCCAGGGGCCTCGTCCATGAACCCCCGGACACATGCAAACACAGAAGACAGCGCCCTGCTGACGGGCTGGCGGGTGCGCCCGACAAGGACATGAGGATCTGCTCAGGAGAGAAGTGGCCGCCGGCCCACGGGCCAACACCAAAGGGAGACAGAGCCGCTGAAGAAGACACGAGGCAGAGCCCTCTGGGAGGATAAACCTGGGCCTTCCTGGGGCGGGGGACTGCGCAGGCCAGGCCACACATCCCACAAATGGAAGGATTACTGTGTGGTGCGTTATTAGTGGTTTGGCCAAAATCCAGACACAGGCTCTGAGAAAAGGGCAGATAAAACATGACTTCAGCCAGGCTGTCAACAAAGGGGGGGATTACCCCGTCATCGACACAACGGGAAATTATGTAGGGGTGGGGGAGGGTTGCTGCCGGGCTTCTGCAGAGCTCCCGCCCTCACTCCACCCCGGTCGTGGTCCCGGAAGGCAGGCGGGACCCCCTCTCGCTGGGGAGGCCGGTGCCTGGCACAGAAGCAGGAATGTGGGGCCTCAGAAACACAGGTGGGCTGACCGAGGGGATGGGGGGTCCCAGGGGTTCCAGGAGCGGGGCAGCTGCAGAGGACACGGAAGGTCAGATCCCAGGGCTCGGCCAGACCCCCCAGCCCTGCCTCCAAACCCAGCCGTGCAACCAAGAGCCACGCGAGCCCATGCCTCAGCCATCATGAAGGAAGAGCCAAATTCTAACTGCCAGGGGTGGCCCTACGGCAAGGAGGCTAACACCGGGAACCTGGGAGTCACGGGACACAGGGTTCTGGCTTCTGAAGCGCCCCTGTCCTTGGGCAAGCAGGCAGCCCAGCTGGCAGGTCTGAGCCGCGCAGAACCAGGAAGTCTTCCAAAACGGCGCAAGTGTCCCACAGCACCACGCCTCTCTCTGCCCGGTGCTTTTAAGCAATGACAGGATGGGACACGTCCCAGTGCTGGGAAAAACGTGCCGCCGTGAAGACCAACACAGCCTATCCAGAGGGGCTCCAAGAAGGTAAGAGACAGGGACCTAGCCATCCAAGGCCAGAAAGCCAGGGCCTTCGGGGGCCCATCCCTGGATGGATCACACATCCGTCATCCCTGGATGCACACACATCCGTCAGGTCTCCACACCTCCGAGGTGGCACACAGAGAGCACCGAGCGTGGCGTGTGCACACAGAGGATGGGACGACCATGGCCACTAAGGTCACAGTCCCAGGGTGGTGCTCCAAGCACACGAGCAGACTCAGGTTGGACGTCTGCTAAAGCTGGAGCCAGTGAGGGCAATCCTGAGCTCATGGCTGGCCTTCAAGGGTGAGCAGGACGTGTGGCCAGAGACAGCTCCCAAGAGGGAATTTCTGATGTAAATCTGGAAATATGCCTTCCTGAGACCCAGCCACCCCTGCAGCCACTGTGGCCTCACTCCTTACACATCTGAACCTCTTACACACACACTTCATCCCATCCAGCCTGCCATAGGAAGGTTCTAGTATTCCCCCGCTTAACCCATGAGGAAAGAGGCACAGAGAGGTTGACCAGCACACCCAACGCCACACAGCAACCAGCACTGGAGCCTGCTGAGAACCTATCTGGGGCCCATGGACAGAGCTTCCTCCCATCAGGATCAGAATAGTGAGAAAAGTGGGGGTTTCTGCGTGCCTGACCCCTTCCTGCACACAGACCCTGTGCTACTGGTCTCCCGCTGATCCCACTTCATAGATAAGGAACCACAGCAGGAAGTGGAGTGGCCCCCGCAGAGCCAGGGCAGCAGGAGTGGGGGCGGGGAGGGTCATACCAGACTAAGGCTTCTGGGGGTTGAGTCGCCAGGAGGGGAGGGTCAGAAGGAAGGCACTGGGCTATAACCTCCCAAGCCGGTCAGGAGACACGACCTGCATTCCGGGACCCCGAGACACAGCCTGCAGGCCCCCTGGGACAGGAGTGCTCCCAGAGCCAGAGGCTCCTTATCTAGACGTTAACCTTCCCAGGCACCCGTCGCAGGAAACACAGACCTTCCAGGCGTATGAAGCTCTGGAGGAGCAGGAAGACGCCGGCTCTGAATACAAATCGAGGAACAGAAGCCAAAAAGGAGAGGAGGACCAGGCCCAGAGGCCCCGCTGGGTGGGCACACAGCTCGAGGCTAGGCTGCCAAGCCGTCTAGGTGGCCCCAGAAGGACAAACCGGACCTCCTCCTCTCCCATCTCCCAGACTCCAAGGAGCAAGGCCCTCCTGGCAGCTTCCCACCAGCACCCTGCCTACCTGTGTGTCAGCAGCCCGGGGCAGGCCCCCCTCCGGTGACCCCTCCACCAGGAAAGCAATAGCACGGGAAGGAAGGATGAAGACAAAGGAAGCCCAGGCCCAGAGGCCACCAGAGATGTGGCCCCAGGGAGGGGGCTGGGGGACACCAAAGAACAGCCTTTCCAGAACTACTATGCCAGAACCCAACCTCCCCCAGCCCGTGGATGTCTCGCTGAGGTCTGTGGCCAGGGGCTACTATGACAACCAGTCACAGCAGCAGCAACACCCCATAATAATCACGCCTACTAATTTACAACACCCCAGCTCCAGCTGCTGGCGTGACCATGTGCCTTCTGTATACACGTGGTGCCAAAGAGGCACAAGAGAGAGGCACCCTTGGCCCATCTGAGACCAGTCGCTCAGAGCCACGGGGACCTAGGCAGAGGGCAGGGGGCATCCCTGGGCAGAGAAGCTCGGGAGGGGAGCAGGCTGAGGCCCTGACCTCCAGGAGGGTCGGACCCCGTCGCGGCCGGTTGGAACACCCCACAGCCCCTCGGATTCTCATCCTCCCCTCACCACTTGCGGCAAGATTTATGATGCCAGGAACTCCTCAGAGTGAAAAGGTGAACGGGAAATTGAATCACAGCACAGGGTAATTTGTGGCTTGTTCAGGGCCTGACGGATGTAAGCATTTCGGGCTAGCAGAGGCCTGGCTGCAGCCCCATGACTATGTCCATGAGCCCGGCTCCACCAGGCTGATCAGAACCCCAGATCCCACCCCCACCCCCCGTCCTGCCTGTTGACACTGGGAGCATCAGCCCTGCCCAGCCTCCACCCGCTTGATCTTGGCCTGGAGCCACAAGAAGGGCTGAGGGCAACGGCGGCATAAAAATGGGCCCCAGAGGAAACACGTGCTCAACAGATGAAGAACCCATGCCCCAAACAGCATGGAGGGTGGAGAGCAGCGGCCCAGGCTTCCATTCCTTTATTCTCGTGGTACCTGGACCACCCGACCAGGCCCCTGCACCTCTGAGCCCCCCATGCCTGTGTGTGAGATGGGACGATGGTGACCTCAGGGCCGGGGCGTCATGGTAACCATGGGAGACACAACATGGAAAGGCCCAAGGATGCAGCCTGGTACCAAAGGCGACAAGTAAAGCCACCGCCATTTCTGGGGGCGCCCAGAGTCCAGGCACAGCCGGCCGCCACCCACAGAGTACTTCAGGCTCCAGGAGCTCCAGCATCCATCGCGGCCCTGCTGCATCCACCAGCCAACACCAAAGATGCTGAGCAAGGAGGCCTGGGAAGCCAAGACTCCCCGGAGAGAGGGAGCACCCAGGATCAGGCTCTGCTGGGCTCGTGGGCTGGCGTCCCGATGGTCTGGCTGTGTGTTTCCATGAAATTCATGCTGAAATCCTAACCCCCAGAGGTGATAGGCCTCTGGGAGGTGCTCAGGCCAGGAGGGTGGAGCCCATAAGCAGGCTGTGCTCTCCTAAAAGGGGCTCCAGGCAGCTCCCAGCCCCATCCACCCCGTGGACACCGGGGGGAGGCGCTGCCTCCATGCAGGAGAGCAGCCCTCGCTAGACGTCAGCCATGCTGGCGCCCTGACCTCGGACACCCAGCCCCCAGAGCCGTAAGCAGTACACTTCTGTCGCCCACAAGCCCGCCGGCCTGTGCCGTAGCCCAAGCAGACTAAGAAGCAGGTGCTGCCTCCAAGTCCCCGCCTTAGGGAAGTTTGTTTTGAGTGCCACTGAAGGTCATTGGGTCCCCCACAAAGAAGCACAGGACCCCAGCAGTCACGGATGACAGCCCCGAACCACCAGACCATCGGGGAGCGTTCACTGTCAGGAATGTGCAAGCACCTCAAGGTCAGTCACCCTGCCCCAGATCCGAGCCTGTTCCCCCACAGGAGAGGGCCACGGAGGGCCTTGCTGGCAGCAGGTGGCCAGGGATAAGGCCTCGTGCCCGGCTGCTGGGGGGAACGGGCAATGGTAGCCTCCTGGGGGAGCTCAGTTCTTACACTCACTGTCCCCAGAACGTACCCCTCACCACAGCCCCCACCCAAGACCCTCCACACCCCCCGTGTCTCCCCCACGGAAAGGTGCGGGGTGGAGACAGGTGTACCCGGGCAGGGCCCCCTGCACCTGTTAGTGACTGAGCAGGACTCCCCGTGTCTCCGAGCCTCCGATTTCTGGAAAAATGCCAAGCCTGCCTCAGACCTGACCTGCCGAACAGCGGGGGCCATCACATGCTCTCTGCAGCTCAGAGATACAGGGGGGCTCCTCCCAGATCCTGCCTTGCTGGAATTAGGCTCGTCATCCTGGGATCTGAAGGACAGATGGGGACGGCCACATGTAGAAGCCATCCGTGGAACCCCAGATCTTGACCGGACACTCGCATCCCTGGCCACCAGCTCTGCACAGCGGTTAAATTCTCGGACAGACCCTCAGTGACATCCTGCTCTTCCATCTCACCGCCCTGCAGCCCTGCCCCCCACATCCCCACCGGCCCCACCCCGGGTGGCTCGATGAAGTGAAACTGCTCTGGGATTTTTCTGTGGGGCTCTCAGCCAGAATCCTGCCTGGACCAGGGAGGCAGAGATGTGGCTGGGCAGAATCCTGCCCACGGCCCGTTTTCTCCCCACCAGAACCTGACACACACCTGGCAGGCTCTCCTGTCCCTCGCTGGCCGAGGCACAGAGAACCCAGCAAAACTCAACCCAGACCCAGGGCAGTGAGGAGACAAAGCTGAAGGAGGGCCGGCAGGCTCAGTGGGCATATACACAGACCATGAGGGAGGTGAGCATGAGGGAGGTGAGCAGGTGCAGGGATACGAGGAGACAAGAGCCTGGAAAGGAGGCAGCTGGTGTGCCAAGCACAGGGTGGGGGCCCCGTCCACACGCAGTGGGCTGGTTAGTCCTTACGCCTGCCTGAGGGCTGTACCAGCTGGCAGGCAGGAGTCAGCGGGCAAGAGGGCCTCCTGGCCCTGCCAGTCCCAGCTCTGTTACCCGGACCAGTTCCTAAGCTCGCTCTCACTTTCGCTTCTGCAAAGCAGGGCGGACGGAGGGCCCGCAGCAGGGGAATCTGCAGGTAATGGGATCACAGATCAGGTTCTCTGCCAGGGACAGGCCATGGGAGCCCCTCAGTGGGCACTGGCCATCCCATACCGAACACCCGGAGCCCCCTGACCAAGAAGTGGGTGCCTGTCAAGGGTACTTAGCAAATGGCTTCAACTAGCGACAGGGAGGAAAGGCTTCCTGGAGGGTGGGGACCGCAGCCAGAGGGTGGTCCATTGGAGCGCACCCGGAACGGGGCCAGGTCCCAGCCTCTGCAGGGACGGTCGGTGCCTCCTCCTTCCTGTTTAACTGGCACCACCCCAGGATCCGTCCTGTTCTGCCCAAGATCCCTGACTCAGGAGCTGCAGGGTGGGGCCCGCTTCCTGCCCCATGGCCACACTCAGGAATTAGGATGCTCAGCAGGCATTAGCCGGCCAAGCCTGTGCAAGGGGCGTGGCCAAGACCTCAGGGAGCCACAGAGGCCCTGTGACTCAGGAGCACAGATCCTGGGGGCCCTCTTTCTGCTATCAGGGCCCCACTGTTCACACAGGGCCCCAGCACCTAGTAATCACTCAGGAAAGCTCAAAACGTTGCAAAAATGCCTGCTGGAAACATTAGAGGACACCATTCACAAACATCTGTACAGCAGGCTTTCTTCCCCTTAAACGGGACAACAAAGTGGCAGACCCGCCTGCTTCGGGCCCTCGGAGCCCAGCTGTGCGCACCGCAAACTTCCAAGTTCCAGGCCCCACTCCAGGCTTCCCTGGCCCTGCCTTGATGGGATGTTCACAGGCCTTCAGGGATAACACAGAACCAATGGAAAGGCAGTTTCGAGAACAAGGAGCCCACCCTGGGACACCCAAGACCAACGGTCAGCGTGCTGCCCCTCGGGCTGCCCCTGACAGTGTGTGGGTCACAGATGCTGGCCACAGGGCCAAGGGGCTGGGGGGACATTAGGAATGCAAGCCACGCTCTGGGCCAGATCACATACTTTTGAGCAAAGATGACCCCCCACTCCCTTCCTGAATGCAAGGAGCAGGGGATCCCCACCCACCCCACCAGGCTCCCTCATTCCCGCGCCTGTCCTGCAGATGGCTGGACTGACGGCGCCATCTCCTTCCACCACCACCACCACCCCCCCCAGACACCACAGCCCCACAAAGGGGGCCGAGGGCACATCGAACAGGCTTGCAGGCCCACAAAGTCAAGCTGTGATATTTGGTGGGGATGCCTAGCTGCCTTAATAAAAATTAGAGTGTGGCTATTAGCCTTCCCCACGGAGCACATCCGAAACCCAGGGCCAGCAGCCCCAGACAGCAAACATGGACCCTAGGTCATTGCAAGTCACATGAACTGGCCAGGCTGCACACGGCGTCCCTCCTGCTCTGAACAGGACCGAGCTGGCTCACCCCCACCTCTGCTGGTAACACACGGTCACTGGGACAACATGGCTTCGTCCACGCACATGGCACGAACCTCCCCCGTGGGCCCTGCCTCTCTGCCCACGACAGCCTCACCTCTAAGAACCTGTGAGACCCAGGAGTATTAAAAAGAAGCCAAGTCCACATCCACATGGGATCCCAGGGCAGGTGGGGTGCAGCCGTTACCAAGGTTGCCTTCCAGCTCCCCCAGAACCTCCCACTCAGCCCACGCCTGTTCCCACCCCAGCTCATGAGGCTCCGACGAGGGCTGCCAGGAAAGCACCAAACATTTATCTGCATGGCTTCTTCTGCGTTCACAGCACACTGGGGACTCAGGGGTGGGAGCCCTGTCAGTCACTCTGCAGGAAATCAGGGCTCAGAGACGGTAGGCCACAGGCCCAAGGTAACACAGCATGTCAGCAACACTTCCAATGCCACCCGCCCCACTCACCACCCCAGATGCCTTCGTCAGAACGCCTACCAACGCCGACGGATGTGCTCTCCCTGCCATGTCGGCCGCCTGGGGCACAGGGGTACCAAGGACCAGACACCCCAGGGACTCCACTCCCCGACCAGCTGGCGGCTGGAGGCCTCACGTGTCAGAGAAAGACATCAGCCGGGGAAGCGGCTGCATCCTACCTCCCTGGAAACAACACGCCTGGCCTGTCTCCTGCGGGGCTCCCAGTCTGCATCTTGCCCGTCACTCCTGCGAGGCCCTCAGTCAGCATAACAAACACAGAGCAGCATCACCACCATCTGAGAACCTACTGTGTGCAGGGGTGAGCCCCCGTCTGCACAGCAGCCCCTGGCCTCCCCCGCACGCCCCCGGCGCACCCCCACCTCCACCGGCCAAGGGCTCCGCGGCAAGGATGCTGCCCACCACATGGGCACCCACACCCCCGATGTCTCCATGTCGGGGATGCCCCCCAGGTACCACCTCATGGGGAAAACGCATGCGCTGGAACCCAGGGCTCCCTGGGCATGACCTGGGCGGCCCCCTCCATGCTCCATGCCTCAATTTCCTCGCCTGCAATGGGCTCTGTAAGCACCAGAGGGGAAGGAGCTGCATGTTCTTGGCACCACTCCTAGCACCTGCCTGGGCACTGGGCAAGGGGTCACCCTCGATAGGGACAGAGGGGGCTCTGAGCACCGCATGTCACCTAGACCCTTCCACGGGTGCAGTCACACCACCCAGCAGGGAAAGAGCTCAGGGAAGCCGGCTCTGCTCTTGGGAGGAGTGAAGAGAAGCAGCGTTGATAGGAAAAGAAATGGAATTGTCCTTTCTCCCAATTTCCCGTGCTAAAGGCCACACCGCAGCAGTGGCCCGGCCGTGGGGAGCCATCCACTGAAGGGCAAAGCAAAACAGAAGCCGTCGGGGCACCTGCGTGGCTCAGTTGGTTAAGCCATTTCCTTCAGCTCAGGTCATGATCCTGGAGTCCCAGGATCAAGCCCCACATCAGGCTCCCAGCTCTGCTAGGAGTCTGCTTCTCCCTCTGACCTATTCCCTCTCATGCTCTCTCTCACTAATAAATAAAATCTTTAAAAAAAAAAACAGAAGCCGTCATGCAGAGATACACGTCCACTCATGCAGACACGCCCTCCCCTGCAGACCTGCTGACACACCCCTACGGAGACACTCGCTCGTGTAGACACACTAACACACTCACACACCCATGCAGACATGCTCTCAGACGTACACTCACACATTGTAGACTCACTCTCACACTCACACACACTTATTCATGGAGACATGCCTTCACACACCCGTGCGACCATGCTTGCATACTTACATAAGCACACTCTCACACATGCAGGCATCCACTTACACATTCACAGACACGCGCACTCCTGTAGACACTCACACATACACTTACACACTCATGTATTCATGCTCACACTAGTGCATCCACTTGCACATGCAGACACTCACACACGTACGCTCATGTAGACCTGCTCTCGCACACTCGTTCATGCCCTCATACGTACACACTCCTATATACATGCTCATATATACTCACATTCTCACGCACACTCATACACTTACACACTCATGCAGACACACTCAGGTAAGCACACACTCACACATCCTCAGTCTCTCTCACTCATACTCTCTCACACACACCCTGCCCTACCCTTCGTCTGCCCCAAGCCAACCCACTCAGCTCCCCTACAACCCAGGGACCGGTTCCTCGTTCCTGCCCCAGGCCGGGTACTGGGCACAGGGCAGGCCAGAGAGAAGCTGGGGCCCTGTTGCCGGGGAGCCTAGTCAAGGAGAACAATGAGAGAGGCCACACACCCCTTCCCTCGGCTTCCTGTGTCATTGTTGGCAGTTTGATTCATCGTTCACGAGAAGCTGGTGGCAGGCACCACGGGTGAGGAGAACCAGGGCTTGGGACAGGCAGGGAAGCCCCCAACCCCGGGCTCCTGCCAGCTCATCCCACAGGACCCAGAGGGCACCCGGGAAGGGCCTAGATGTTCCAGATGTCCAGAGGCAGCAAGCCACCCCCTGGATCCTCTGAGCCTGCCCAGAACCTTCCCCCAACAGCCCAGAGACACACAGGACGGTGTCGGCCCAAGAGTAAGGAGGAGGGTTTGGGATCACTGAGGCAGGCCAGGGTGCGACAAAGGTTGACTGCCAGCTGACTCTCGGGCCCCGCCCACCCCCCATCCCACTGAGGGGCCATGAGGACAGGGCAGCCTGTACCTGCCGTCACCTCTCCTGACGTCACCACCTTCACATGATGGCTTTCAGGCTGTCTGTCCCAAAGTGGCCTGAGTCTAGACCTCCTATGCACGTGGGGCGAGTCCCTGGGGGGCGCCCACCCACCCCCGCCCCCCCCCCACCCCTCATCTCTCAGCCTCACATTCCCAGGGCCGCCACTGGGTCAGGAAACAGCAAGCCCGGCCCCCTGGGTCCCCAGGGAAGTGAACAGCCACCCAGGAATCTGTGGCAGAGGCCCACGTTGAAATGGTCACAGCCCCAGCAGAGTGAAATACTCTCAGAAGTCCATACTGAGCAAGGAGGGTGAAGGCAAGAGGGGCCATGTGGGCACTGGGGGAGGGGAGATGTGAAAGGAGGGATGGCATTTCAGCCAGAGCTGGAAAACAAGCAGGATTTTCCAGGGGAGGGGAGAGCAGCAAGAAAGAGGGAGGGAAGTGGAGGTCGGGAAGAAAACAGCCAGGGCTAGACCCAGCCCAGGGTGTGGAAATGCCTGGGCGGTATTCAGTGACTGCCCCGGCCTGGGCTCCCAGAAGCTTCAGGAAGAGATGGGATGGGAGAGGGTGTGGAAAAGGAGTCTGGGGGTCAGAGTCCACAGTGCTTCCTAGGAGCTGGAACTCATGCTGAGAAGAGAGTCCCTGCATGGCTAGGGGCAGGGTGGGGGCTATGATTCATGAAGAATATTCCAGAAGGGCAGAGTGGGGGCTGGAAGGGACAATCCTGGAGGTAGAGGGGCCAGCTGGGAGGCTGGTTCCAGGGAACTGAAGCATAGGGTGGGCACAGGAAGGTGAACCCCAGCTCCAAGATGGACAAGAGGGGCAGGTGCACCCAACAACCAAGACCCACGGTCATGCTGCACAGGTCCACACGCGCCACAGTGCTCAGCAGAGTGAAGACCTGGGCAAGCTGGAGTGCACTGGGCCCGGTGAGCAGGCCGCCCGTTATGCCACGTGGGTCTGGAGCCCGCCTGCAAAGGACACAGCCCCAGAAGTGCCACGTCACAGGAGGATGCCACCGGCAAGGGCCCGGGGTCTGGCCTCAATCTGGCCTTCCCCTCCTTCGGAGCACGTCTGTGGCCATGCCCCGGGTGGGCGGAAATCCAACGAGCTGCCCAGAGCCTCCGGCTGACTGGCCCAGGGCACCCACTGACCTAGGCCAGACGGCCCCAACAACTGCGCCTTTTGTTTTGCGGCCCCCATTGTGTTCAATTCTCTCGCCTGCCTGCACCAGAGCCAAAGGAGGATTTCCAGAGGGATTTCTCAATGGGCTTGTGGAGAAACATCCTGTCAGCCAGACCTGCTGTTCATGGCCCGGCCCTGAAAGGCCACAGAGGGGTGGGGTCAATGACCCCTTGGAAATGGCCCCCGGATCGGAGGAGCTATTCTAAACCCCGCAATCTCTGGGCTGCGCGGTGGTACGCAGGAGCTGGTCATGGAATAGGTTGCTCTGTCTCCAAGTCTTAAAATCTGTGGTCCTAACCAGTACCCCGTCTGGGCAAGTCCCTGCACTTAACAAAACCATCATGTGCTTCTCTCCAGAGGCTGTAGAGGACATCTAAGCGCACCCGGTTTCCCCGGGGGGAAACTGAGGTTCACAGAGGTGATGGGACTCATCCCAGATCACGAGGCCGGAGCAGGCAGAGCCGTGCGCTAATCTCTTCCTCCACCTACCCCACCCCACGGCCACCTCTGCACCCGGGTGACCTGATTCAGTCTGTCACAGATGCACACCCTCATGTTCACATGGGTTTAGCCGTCCCAAGCGATGCCCCTCCAGCAGGAGGACCAGGGGGCTACTGGGAGAGGCTGATGTGCCTCCAGAGCTGTCCCCTCCTCACCTGGAAGGCTGTGCCAGCCCTGCCCCTGGGACTGCCCTGTCAGGACAGGCTCTCATGACCAAAGAAACCAAGATGCCCCTCAGCACCCCTTGAGAAGCTCCCCTGGCAGAGGGGAGGAGGAGGGGAGGTTCGTGCATGCGATGGAAGGAGCAAGCAAAGACGTGTTTAAGAACAGTCAATGATGCAATACGATATTCTCAACATCTCATGAAAAAGGTGAGATTACCAACTGCAGGGATATTATGTGGCAAACTGTTCTTTTTTTTTTTTTTTAAGTGTCTTGGGGGCGCCTGGGTGGCTCAGTCTCTTAAGCATCTGCCTCTGGCTCACGTCATGATCCCAGGGTCTTGGAATCGAGCCCCGCATCAGGCTCCCTGCTCAGCAGAGAGTCTGCTTCTCCCTTTCCCTCTGCCCCTCCTCTCTCTCTAATAAGTAAATAAAATCTTTAAAAAAAATTAAAAATAAAAAGTGTGTCTCAGATCGGATGCTGAATAGAAAAAGGACATTAGGTCAAAGCTAAGGAAACCTGAACGAAAGGTATAGATTCTCTTCATGCTAATTTGTCAATATCAGTTCATTCTCAAGGCACAAGAGGTGTGCAGACGTTCCCGGTGGGGAGACTGGGTGCAGGCTTTATGGGACTCCATCTAGCTCTTAATGATTCTGTAAATCTAAATACAGTTCCAAAGAGCAAAATTTATTTTTAAGAGAGCGAGACAACTCCATACATGTAATAAAATCTCATAAAACTCTATACACTACACGCAGGGAAAACTCAGTGCCATCTGGGTTAAGATCTGTGTCTAGTCTTCGTGCTGTGCCGATGTCTCGGTCCTGGTTCGGTCACGCACCAAGAGGTCACCACTGGGGGATGCGGGGCGAAGGGTACACGGGAGCCCCCTCCACCACCTCTGCAACTTCTTGAGATACTGTAATGATTTCAAAATAAAAAGCTAAAAAAAGATGTGTATGGAGCTCCCTTTGGTCTCTGCGTTCCCTGATCTCTAAACAGAGCAAAATGCTAACATCAGTTCTCTCCAAAGAGGAGGATTACAGATGATTTTTAAATTTCAATTTTCAGACTCCCGGTGTCTTCCAAGCTCTCCACAATGAGCGATGGATTGTTTAGGGGAGAAAGTTACTCTGCCTCTCTAGCGGGGAGGTTTGCAACCTGGAAAGACCAGGTGAGTGGAGAGCTGCATGAGGGCCCCCCACCCCCAGCCGGGGAGAAACACCTGGGCCCTGCGGGCATCCTCCCCTCCCCTCCCACCTCCAGTGGGGTTCCCACATCGGCAGACATTCTGGCCTCATGAAACCCCAGTCAAGGGATCCCGGATCGATCAGCAGCACTGTGCATCTCAGATCAAACCAAGGCAGAGACAACACCCAGGGTGCGTGACATGCCAGACGAATCTGTCATGTGGTGTGCCCCCGGAGCCAAGAAATTCCAGCGCACGTGCTCCGCGGGTACTCAATTTCCAAGTCTGCACACCTGCCCCGAGGCCGAGAGGAGAAAAGCTGCACCGGAAACGACGTCCCCGATCATCTCCTTAACCTGCCCGTGAGTACAACCCATCCTCCAGGGGAAGCGAGGACACACACCAATTACTGACACTAGCCCCACTGGCCGCAGTCAGCGGTTCTTCTAAGTTCTCTAGAATAAACAGGTGGCAGTTTGGGAAGAAGGAAAGTTCTGGCCGGGAAAATGCCACTTCCCCACCGCCCCGGGGGTTTGTGTTGTCTAGGATCGCGGGGGTGAGCCCAGCATCAGAGCTCTGGCGTGAGGACCCTTCCCTGGGAGCCACCCAGGTGTGGCCCGGTAACAGAATCATCCCCTCACCTGGGACCCACCATCGAACCAGCCTTTGGCAAACGCAGCAAGACGTGGACCTCGGGCCTGCGGGAGGCCTCATACGACCCACGGGATCAGAAGAATACAATCTAGGGACAGGAGTAGAGTGCTGGGACATGCCACTGCCCTACTGTGGTGAGTCACTCCCCTCCAAGGCCTTCTCCCCACTCATCCTCTACAAATCATGACCACAAGTAGCTTCAGTGAGTGATCATAATGGTCAGAACTAAGTCCCTTTCAAGGCCTCTGACAGAGACTGTGTTTGTTAGTTTCCTTATATATTAGAAACAAAACAACCTGGATTTAGTCCAACCCTGTGAGGTGGCCCTTAGGGGTCCCCAACCCAAGGGTCTGCTTCACAGGTGACAAAGCAGAGTTAGGGAGGGGAGGGGGGACAAGAGGGAGGAGAGGGTAGGCCCATCCCCTCTGAGCGCCTCCACAAATCAGACTTCCACTCACCACTCCCTTTGAGGGTCTCGGCAGCCACACTGGACCAGCTGTGGGCCTGGCATGGTGGAGAGCCTCTGTATCTTGCTTGGTGGGAGGTAGCCAGGCAGGTGCACGGGCACAACTACCCCTCCGTGTGGTCTGAGGATCTCCCTGCCTGTCCCCATGTCCCTGCCATTGTGGGGGGCTGATCCCACCTCCCCTGAAAGCCCAGTTCCAGGTGCAGGACACGGTGGCAGGCGGTCCCTCCAGCCTGGAGCCCCACACCTCAGGCTGACTCAGAAACGTCCGCTACACAAATAAGCAAATCCGCATCACACTCGTGATAAGCCTCGGCTTCCTCATCTGCAGGGAGGACCCGGCGAGCCCACTCCCTCGGCCGTCCCCGCTCTCCTGGCTGCCCTTCCTCTGAAGCCTCCCTGTACAGCCTGAGGCCGCCCAGAACTGCATTCGCCCATGGGGACCCTCCTTCCTGCTTCTTCCAGCAGACGATGAGCAAACCACCGAGGGCCAAGTGGGGATGAGGCTGGGGAGACAGACATGTCAGATGGGTGTAGGACTCCTCCCTCCCCGCAGAGCCCGCCCCACTGGTACCCAAGATGCAGAAAACACCAGCCAGCATGGGAGTAAATTAGCACCTGTCAAAGTCAAACGTCCTTGGCTGGGTCAGTCTGGCGCCCAAACCACCTCCTCCTCACTCCTGGGCCTCCCTCACATGTTCCCAAGCCTGCCATTTTCATTAAGGCAAACAAGATGCCAATGTGTGTATATTTGGCCA
>PITA01030797.1:0-16048 GCA_004023965.1 Spilogale gracilis | reverse complement strand
GGGGGGATCTGAGCCTGTTTTCCTGGAGCTGGCATTTTGGGAGTCAACTTTGGGTCTGCCCAGAGATATCCAGAAAGCCAAGGCCCCCCATGACTCCATGGGGGCGGGGGAAGGGCAGAAGATCAGCTGAGGGGGTGGGGGTAGTGGCAGGCTGGGGACCCGGTCTCCCGTGGGGCTGGCGGATCCCCCACCTCGCCTGGAGCCACACAGTTGGAGTCTTGCTGCCACCTCGCGGCCCGGGTTATTTAAGGGCGAGGACTTGGCTCCCCCTGGTGGCCAAGTGTCGCCATTGCAAGCATAGAGCGGCGCCCGCCCAGCATCGTGCAGAGGTGGAGGGGGCGGGGCGGACATGGCACCAGAGGGAGGGGTTCCAGCCCCACTGCCCAGGTGGGATCCTAGTTCCAGGTGCTGTCGCTGTACAGCTCGCACAACCTTTCTGTGCTTCACTCTCCCCACCTATAAAGTAGGGCGAGGCACACACGGTCAGGGTT
This sequence comes from Spilogale gracilis, assembly GCA_004023965.1. Lineage (NCBI taxonomy): Eukaryota > Metazoa > Chordata > Mammalia > Carnivora > Mephitidae > Spilogale > Spilogale gracilis. Next base: position 15,557 of record PITA01030797.1, on the reverse strand, counting down.
GCTGGGAGGGGTCTATCAGGCCGTCACTGGGGAGGCCCGCACGGGGTGGCCACCATGGCATCTGACTCAGGCTGGCCAACCCTAGACCACACGGTTTGGAATGACTCACTTCTGACCTCTTACCCCAGACCCTTGCCACTTGCCCTAGGTTTCGTGTGCTCTGGGGAGCAGCCCTGTAGCCTGCTCTCTCCCCTTCTCCTCAGGAGGCAGGCGCAGAGGTGAAGGAGGGGACAAGAGTGTCTTTTCCTGAGTGGTCCCAGCCCAGCCAGACTCCTGCATACCGTCTGCTGTCACCTCATAGTTGAGAGTCTGGTGCAAAATGCCCTTCCGGGCAGCATGAAGTCAGGGCACGGCACCAGCCTCACCTCCAAACCAGTCCAGGCCAACAGGATGGATGGGAGCTCAGGGCTTGCCCCACCCCCATGCTCTCCTTCTCTTCCCCTGCCTCTCCCTTCAATCCCCCAGCCCTGCAGCAGGAGTAGCTGCCTCTCCCCCACCCCCACCCCCACCCACCACCAGGTGAAGCTTCTCTGAGGCTAACCCATTCTTCATCCAGCATCACTGTACCGTCAGCATGAGGTCCCAGAGATGCAGGCAACATGATTTCAGCCCTATCTACCCTCAGCTCCTGGAGACCCCCTGGTCCTTTCTGGGGGCCCACGGTCTTCCTGAGCCCCCCAGTACCCAGCTCTGGGTGGGGAGACACCAGGAGGAAATCCCCTTGATCAGCCATGGGTGTTCCCCAGAGAGGAAAGGCCGAAGAGGAGATGGGCCAGGGGAGTGAGGGCAAACCACCTCCTGGTCTCAGGTTCTCCGGGAACTCCCAACCCCATCAACCAGGAGGCTGGACCGGAGGCTGAAGTTGGCAAATGGGCCCTGTCTTGGAGAGGAAGTGGGTGCTGGAAGCCTGTCTGTCTATAGCCTGACCACATCTGTCCTGGACCCGTGTGTGTGCAGCGGGTGGGACAAGGGGAGGAGGGCTTGGCCACCTGTCCGAGTCCAGAGACCACCTGGCTGGGCTTGACATCTCACCTCCCCCGGGCACTCCTGGGCTTCTGGGGCTCACAGGCCCCAGTGGGAACTCCGGGTCTTGGAGATGTCTATACTCTTCACGACTCAGAGAGCAAGGCTGACATCTGGGAAGGTGATGTGGCTAGGGAAGGGCACTGGGGGCTGGGGAGTTATTTCCCCAACTTCATGGGCCTGATTGACCCCTGGGAGGAGCCTGGGGGCCCCTTCCAGCCTATATCCACAAAATGGTAAACAGATGAAAAATGGCAGAGATGGGCTGGGCAGGGAGCCGAACAAGACAGTCTCAGAGAAGAAAGAGGACTGTGCACAGTACCCTCTCCCACCTGACACAGATCCAGGCTCATGAATGGCCCATACCACCTTCACCCCAGACACAGACCCCTGGCAGACACCAACCACACACACACACACACACACACACGCACACACGCACACACGCACACACGCACACACGTACGCGCATGCTTACATGATCACACTCTGCCTCCCTGCCCAAACACCTATACCGACACACTCACACTCACACACATTCCTGTGTCCGCAGTTGAGTCCATGGTCCCCAAGCCCTGGGGCTCTATGAGGCTGGACTCTGGGGTTAGGGACTGGATTCAGGGTGAGGACTCAGGGCTGGGCCTCTGCAGTTGGACGGCATGCTGGGGGCCCCCTAGTGGCCATCATGATCATTGCCTGGATTCTGTGTCTCCATTCTTCACCACCCAGAAGGAAAGCTCGCCCTTCTTAAAAAGATTTATTTATTTGAAAGAGAGAAAGAGAGGGACACAGAGAGCTGCAATTTGGGGGAGGGGTCGAGGGAAAGAACCCGCAAGTTTCCTTCCCCGCTGAGTGCTGGACCTAGACAGGGCTGGATCCCATGACTCTGAAATCATGACCTGAGCCGAAACCAGGAGGTGGAGGCATAACCCTCTGCACCACCCAGGTGCCCCAGAAAAGCCTCTCTTTGATGGATGTGTTATGTGTGTCCGTCTGCCCAGCTGAGGCCAGGCTGTCTCAGGGATGGCATGAATGAAGATGTCTCTTCCTGCTTCCAGCGCCCCCCCCCCACTCCTCTCTCTCATTCTCTCTCTCACACACACACATGCACGCACGCATGCAGTGAGAGGATGGTCCCATGACAATCTGAATCACCTCCAGGCAGCAGCAGTGGGTGAAGTCGCCCTGCAACCTGCCCCAGCTGGGCTTCCAGGTATCCCCTGGCTGATGGGATGACACGGTGACACCCGGCCTCAGGTTTCACCACATGCATCCCTGGGGTTCCTGGATGCACATGACCCCGAGCAGGTGGGAGGCAACCTCAGTTCCTTGTCCCACCTTTATAAGCTTCAGAAGCCCGTGGTGGAGGCAGCAAGGGGGATGGAGCAACACAGGCCAGCATGAGGCTGGCTGGGAGCCAGCAGGGTCTCCTCCTAAGGCCCAGCAGCATCTCCCCCAATGTGTGGGAACAGACTGAGAGAAATCTCCCGGTGAGATCCGCAGAGACACCCTTGGAAAGACACAGAAGGGCTGCAGCAGACACAGGCTGACAGAGAGAAAACAACTGAAAGCAGACAGACAGACCTTTAGAAACAGGCAGCACTTTCCATTATAAACAAGACCTGACATGGTCATGGCCACAGCCATCCTCAGAGTTCTGACACACTTTCTCTGGGACTCTTCGAGAATCACCCTGGCGTTGGACGATTTCAGAGCCATTACTGTGTGTGGAAAAGTATACTGTTGGAGAAGATCCCCCTGCCCCAAGGGTGGGCAGCCCTGAAAGCTTTAAGGGGGTCTGGTCAGGTGAATGGAACCAGGGGTTAAGGCCAGGATCAAGGGGTCTGCAGAGGACAGCTCTGAGATAAAGCCATGCTGAGAGAAAGGGAGAACATCACTCCCCACCCTGAAATGCCACACCCGCTGAGACCCCTGTGTGTGTCCCATGGATTCCCACGTGGTGGCTTTGCCCAGGGAGCTCTGGTGGAGCCTCAGAGGGCCCCCACAAAGTGACTAACAAGAAGGAACCCCAGTGGGCCTCCACGGGGACAGGTTGAGCTTCTCCTTTCAGGATAAATGGGCCAGTGCTGAGACCAGAGGCCCCAGGTGCTCCGAAAGGGAGCCTCCAGGTCCTCCACTGCCCCCTCACCCTACCTTTCCTGTAGCAGGAAAGGCAGATGACTGGCTCCCGCCCATGGGGAGGGAGAAAGAGCACCCACAGCCTGGGAAGGCGTCATGTGTTCCCACACCAACACAAAGTGTAGACGCAGCCACTCTGGAAACCATGTGCTTTATTTGGAACCTCCTTCTGAGGGAATCTCCCCCCTGGCTCATAGAAAAGCTGCAAACCGTTTGGTTTGGTCCAAGGCAATGGCTAAGGGACCGCAGGAAGTCCCTAACCGCTGGGGCCCTCGGCTTCCGGGCCTCGGAATTCCCTGGTCATCCTGACTCTTAGCTGAGCTGGGTGTGTGCAGCTGGGACTCCTGGGGTCCTGCTCAATCCCCGGGACATCTTTCTCAGCTGAGGAGTGAGGAAGTGGGGATGGGACAAGGGCCAGAGGCCCCCATCCAAGGCCCAGGCCTCTGTCTCCCACGTAGGGCCAGCGGCACCGAGCAGTCACGGCTCCTCCAGGCCCCGGAGCATGGGGCGCCCCTGCGGACACGTGCGCACGCGTGGGGCGGGGCTCCCGGTGTGGCCAGCCTGCCCTGCCCATCAGTACAGGTCCGCAAAGGGCTTGGAGTAGTTGAAAATCAGGTAGTCCATGTAGTAGAAGTCGTAGGTGCGCTGCCGCTGCAGGGCCGAGAGCTGGGTGAAGTACTGGTGCGCGATCTGCGCCGTGGTCCGTGCCTCCTGCGAGTGCCGATCTTTGAACCGGGGGAAGGTCAGGTTCCGCGGCGCCCGAATGAGGCTCAGGAAGAAGTTGGCATCGTCCTCCATGCTCTCAAACTTGCCCACGAAGTCGTAGTCGATGAGGCAGGGGCTGCAGAGCCGGCTGACGTGGTCCCAGTGGATATCCATGCCCACGGGCCGGTGCACGTCCAGCAGGTACTGGACGAACTCGGGGAAGCGCACGCCAGAGCCCGTCCGCAGGGCCTCCCGGGAGGCATTGGCCCGGTACCGGGCCAGGATGGCCTTGCCGAACACGGGGTGGTAGTAGCTATTGGGGTGCTCGAACTTGTCGCGGAAGGCGGAGACCAGCCTCTCAAAGGGCTCACGGACGAAGAGCATCTTGGTGTAGGTGCTGAGGCGGTGAAGGATGCCCTGGCGGTCGAAGGTGTCCAGCCGCTTCAGGGCACTGCCGTAGTGGACCGTGTTATGCTGGATGTCGGCGGTGGATGAGGCCAGCCCCGCCAGCACCATGAGCACCCTCTTCCAGTTGGAGCAGCCTGCCTTGGGCACCTCGCAGTACAGCACTCGATGGCGGTCCTCCACGAAGATGCGGGACACGTGGCGGGGGGTGACCGCCCTGCGGCTGCTGCTGGCCCGGTACTTGGCACAGGCCTCCCGCATCACCCGCTTGCGCTCCTGCTGGATGCGGTGCAGGGTGACCCAGTGGCCATCGAGGGCCCAGGGTGCCGGCCGCGGGAACGAGCCCGCAGAGCTGTTGGCTGGGATGGCTGCCACAGGGGGCATTTTCTTGATAAGCAGACGCCGGCGGCGCTGCCGGGGCCGTGGCCGGGACCCCGCATTTCCGTGGGCTTGAGACCCGCCGGGCAGCAACAGGTGGAAGCCCCTCGGGGCCTGGCTGGACAGGTCTCCTGGGACCTTCTCCATAGGTGCCTTCAAGTCACCATCCTGGGAACTTCCTGGTGGGAGGTCCTGGGGGGAAAGAAGAGAAATGGTTATAGGGGTGGATGGGACAATTATCAACTGGGCACTGAGGGTCACATGTGTCAGGCCCTCACTATGGCCGGGGTCCCTGCCCTCCTCTGTGGCCTGAGTTTTTTTTTTTTTCTGGGTGAGAGAGGAGACCAGCAGACCCTGCGGGATGGGACCCCTCTGGTCCTGAGCCCAGGTCCAGTCCCCAGAGCCCCCCACCCCTGGCTGGCCACGGTCTTGAGGCCAGAGTTGCAAGTGTCTTGTCAACCACGAGATGGCGCAGGCTTCCCAGGAACCTCTCAGAGCCTGGCTGAGCTAACATGGCAGGAGTGGCTGGAGGAGGCTGACTCAGATTTACTGCCTCTATTAGCGCAAGTCCAAAGCCGCCAGCTAACAGGAAGGGGAAATTCATGGGTCCAAAGCCCTGGGCTTTGTTCCCAAGGCTCCTGGGAAGGACCGGGCACGTTTTTCTTTCCAGGAATGGATTTGACATGAGCTCTGGATTTCCTTCCCTGCCCTCCCCAACTCGCCCCACGCTGCGGGTGCTGAGATTTATCTGACTCTCAGAACTCACGTTATAGGACTGCTGTGGCCTGATGCTGAACTTTGTTCCTGAAAAGCAGAGAGGACAGATAGTATTAGCAGAAGGAACATGTGGCTCCCAAGGACCTCCTCACGGGCTCTTGACGTTTGGGCCTCTGGGCTGGAGGACACTTGGCATGGGCTTCGTGAAAAGGCAGTTCAAGGGAGCATGGCTCAGTGTGAATGCCCCTCCACCCCCCCCCCACCCATATGGAAAATGGGAGTGCAGCAAAATGTGGTCGCACTGGCTCCTAGCTGATGGTAACTTCTCAGTGTCTCACCTCCCAATGTGACCTAGAAGGTATCGAAAGTTGGCCACCTGCTCAATGGAATAGCCAGGAACCCCACGGCACCACCCCCTGTGCCCCCACACAACCTCACTGTGAGTAAGCCACAGGGAAAGAACCCTCTAAAAGCTCTGTCCATCCTCTCTCTATGCCCCGCTGGCCCAACCCTTGCTCTAGTCAATGTGAGCTTTCTGTACTCGTAATACAGCACTCACACCCACACCTTTGCACGCACAGGCCTGGCAGTAGAACACACTTCTTCTCTTGGACTAGGCCCCCTCAATTGCTCTAGGAAGCCCCCTAACCTAAGCACCTACTTTGACATTTTGGTCAGCTCAACTGGCCTTAGGACTCTGGTGTGAGCTGGCCACCTCCCACTCACTCTGTCTCCTGCAAGAGGCACAGAGTGACTGTCCGGCAAGCGCTTGTCACTGGAGAGAGTGGAGACAATCAGTGCATTGCTGACCACACTCCACAATGCTTCCTCTTCCCTCCAAGGAGGCCCTTTAGCTACGTTGCAGCTGATGTCACCCAGGATAACAAGTTCTGGGGAAGTGAAACTTCAGCCAGAGGGAAGGATTCTGTTTCATACCTTGTTTTGGGGGAAGTCCTAGAAAAAGAAGACGATTTCCTTTGGGGGGGGGCTATTTAGGAGTCTTAGCCTCCCTCCCCCCTCCCTGCCTGGCCACTGAGGCACCAGAGGCTCTCCCTGCTGCTTCTACTCTGAAGCTTCATCGAAAGCCACAGTCACAATCAGCTACCCTTTAAGAAAGAGAAGCCTTGAACTTCCAGTTGGCATGATGGGACACACCTGACCGAGTTCTGGCTGTTCCTGGGCTGTGTGTGTGAGATGTTCTGGCAGACCAGCACGTGCCCTGCTGCCTCCGTGTGCTTGGCATAGGTCCAGCGGCCAGAACCCAGCTGGATGAGAGAACATCCAGTCCCTGACCCGGAGGGCTCTGCCCATTTCTCCACGAGGTCCAATTTTACAGGTTCGGCCGCTGCTGTGACCCTGGCCTCATACTGCTCAGGCTGAGGGTGTGCTTCTGCATCTCCTTCACTCACTAGCTAGTGAGGAGGTAAGGATGCAAGAGTACCCCTGGGATGGAAAGTCCACACCCTGAGCCTCCTGGGAACTTCTTCGGGTTCCAAAAGTGAACCAAAGGTGGCACCTGGCCCGCTGTATCTTTCTTCTATTGCAATACTTTTCTTGGATCCCTTTGGCTGGGAGCAGGGATGTGGCTATTCCCTGGGCAGAAGGACAGAGTATACATATCTCTCTGGGCATTCCCAAGCTTACGGGTAGTACATGTGTACATATGGCGGAACTTTGAAACAAGGTTTCCAGACTCTTCCATGGAGGCTGCAGGGAAGCGTTGTGCAGGGTGCAGGGAGTGGCTACTTGCTCCCAAGACAGGAGCCCCTCACCAGGGTCTGCCTCTGAGCCTAGAGCCTACTTCCCCCCTACCGGCCACCCCTCCCCTGCCCTGCCTCATCCCTACATGGGCTTCTTGAGCTCATTTCTTTCCAGTACGTGAGGCTTTCCTCCTGCAGCCGGTGATCACAGATCCCTTCAGCAGAAGGGACCCACTGCATACTCAGTCCTCCTCCACGCTGCTGCGTTTCCTTAATTATTTTCTTCTGGTGATGGCAGCTGGCTCTGCTACGTCACCTCTCCTCCTCAGAGTCTCAGATACAGGAATTTACTCTGGTGTCAATCCTGTCAACTCGTCAAGGTACGGTGGCGGTAATTTACATTCCTTTTTGGGAGCAAATGAGTCATGCCAGATTTGGCCAAGAGTGGGACTCGGGAGCCACTCACAGAAGGCACTCTGCCAGCTGGCGGAGCTGGAGGAAGATGTGCCCTACAGCTCTGACCTCCTACTGGCACTGTCCGCATAGCCTGGAGGGCGGTGGGCCATGGGGCTTGTCCCATTTTATCTGTGCAGCCTGGACAGAAGGTTTTTCAGGTTGGGCCCTCTTGGAGGCTGGAGAGAATGTCCCTGCTGGACAGAGCCTGGGGTCTGGTGCATCTCTGACCTCGTGGCTGCAATTGCCCCCTTTGAAAAGAAAATATAGTCTTGTGGAAAACCCCTAGATGTCTAAGAAAACAGACCTTAGATGAAGACTGAATTTGCCACAAGCTGCATGTTCTCGACCTTTAAACTTATTATAGCTCATTTGGCAGAGACTGACCCTACCCCATATGGCATTTTGGAATAAAGACAGAAAGTTAATGAAGGAAATGTAGCAGGCTCTCCCCCTTGCCAGGGGCCCACTATTCTTGCTTTTTCTATGCAGGAAGCTACTCTTTCATGCACTGCTTGGATAAAAGCCAAAGCAAAGACCATGCCTAGTTCTAAACAAGTGAAGGTGAGCAGCCCTGGGTATCCTGAGGATGGGGGCCAAGTAGCTGGCAGTGGGTTGCACTTCAGCACTCTGGACAGTTCTGTGGAGTGGGGGATGGGGATGGGGGTGGCTGGATGGGATGGGTTAGGAAAGGACAGCTGAGGACACTGCTTTGGCTGCCCCCATGGAAAAGGTACCATGGGTTTCAGGGAGGACTTGGCTTCAATATAACCCCCACCAGCCCCTCCCAAGCCCTCAAAGGAGTATGCAATCTAGATAGAAACAGTGGGCTTGCTGAACAACATAAACCACAATCTCTAGTCTCCTCTTTCAACCCATGGCACCAATGCTACCACACGCCTCCGCTGTCTCCCTCACCCCCACCCTGCGACAGGGGAATCCCAAGGCAAGCCACGTACACATTCCACGTTCGGTGTCTGAGTTACCTGTCTTCTCCTTTTGACATAATGTTAACAATCTATAAGGGAGCTCCATGCCCTGAATGCTAAGAAAAAACAACCACTTTCTCTTTCTGGACAGATGACATTTGCAGAGTGGTTGAAACACATGCTGTATGATAAGAGTGTGCACTGGTGAGAACAAACAAGGCATGAGTTATTGGGACTGCCAAGTGGGTTCCACACTATGAACTCTTCATTGGCTCAGGGTTTTCTTCAGAGTTTGGGCTAAGAAGCTTACTGGTTACCTGCCAAGGGGAGGCAGAGGCTGATGCCTGAGTATGCGGCCAATTTCTCTTTTCTTTCCTTCCTTTCTTCCTTATAAAGATGGAAAACTGACACATCACCTTTTTTTAATTTTAAGATTTTTATCTATTCATTTGAGAGAGTGAGAGTGAGAGCACAAGCAGGGAGGAGGGCAGAGGGAGAGGGAGAAGCAGACTCCCTGCTCAGCATGGAACCTGACTCCGGGCTCAATCCCAGGACCCTGAGATCCTGACCTGAACTGAAATTAAGAGTTCAACTGACAGCCTCACAGGTGCCCCTGTGTGGCCACTTTCTTATAATTAGGCTGTGCAGCTGGGTCTGGGGCAGAGTTAGGAAGGGGGCTGCTGTAGGCACGTGGGCTGTTGGGGATGGGGCTGCTGCCTACTCCTCTCCAAGTCACAGGAGAAAGACTGCTGGGTTCAATTCAAAAGCCCCAATATCTGTTGCCTGGGACCCACTGAGGGTCAGGCTGTGTAGACCGGCGACACTGACATGGGTCAAAACAGGACCCAAGTTCCTAGAAAGGGCTTGAAGGTGCCAAATGAACCTTGGCTGACCATGTTTGCAAAGTGTGACTGCTACTCCAGCTGCCCAAATCCCAGCACCAGGCCCCGATCATGGTGAGAAGTCCTGCTGCTCTGAACACCGAAGCCTGGGAGCAGCCAGGGCTGTCCTGAATGAGTCAGACTTGCAAAGGGAAACAGACAGGAGAGAAAAGAAGGGGCCAGCATGGGCCATGGGGCATGGGTATGAGTCCACAGTCCTTGCTCTGTGCAGAGTTTCAACCTGTGGTCCTTGGTTCTCAAGAGCTAGCCCCAACTGCATTTCCTGGGCTCCTTTTCCATGTCTTGGATCTTCTAGTGGCTGAGCCTGTGTGGCCACAGTCTATGCTGGCTCCCCACATGTCCACTTATGCTGTCCATCAGGCAAGCAAACTTCCAGGGCTTTCGGGCTGGCCTGAGCCAGGGAAGACACTGAAAATGAGCCCCCACTCTGCATCCTGGTGTCCACCATGTGTGAGCTACAGAGTCCAAGCTTCGATCCCAGCCCAGATTGCCAGGCAGGGCATCTGGTAAGCAGCGTGGCCCTCCTCTGCTCTGTCACTTCCTCCTTAGAGAGAAGCAGCTCCTGAACCTCAGGTGTGTGCTGGGGCAGCCCTCGTGGCCAGGCGGTCTATGGGTCCTTACACGGGGCTGGGAAGCGCAAGATGGGAAGCTTGGATGATGCGGGCAGGAGAAATGCAGCCAGTAGGGTTGCTGCTCGCTGGGGTCAGGGGAAGAAGCCCTGAGGGAATGGCCCGGCCCCACTCCACAGGAAGCAAGGAAGGGTTCTGAAGGAGGGTTTCAATTAGTCCTCCATGACTAGGATCCGTATATGGCGGGAAGGGGGGAATTTATTTTAAGAAGTCAGCTCATGCAGTTGAGGAAGGTGGGTAAATCCAAAACCAGCTAGACCAGTCAGCAGGTTGGAGACAAAGGGAGGAGTTGATGTTGCGGGTTGAGGCTGAGGGCCCACCTGGAGGCTGAATTCCTTCCTCCTTGGAGGACCTGTCTTTTCTCTGAAGGCCTTCAACTGATCAGACGAGGCCCACCCACATTATGGGTAATCTGCTTGACTCAAAGCCTATTGACTTCAATGTCAATCAGCTCTAAAAGCACAGCTTCACAGTAACATCTGGACTGGTGTCTGGCCAAACATCTGGGCATGACAGTTTGATTCAGTCGACACAAAGTTCACCATTGCAAGGGGTATACTAACTCCTTAAGGCTGGCAGCCACAAAGTAGCACACAGCTGGTATTTTAAGCCATTAAATTAACTAGCATTTATCCTCTCCCAGTTCTGGAGGCTGTGTCTGAAATGAAGGTGTCAGCAGGGCCCTGTGCCCACCACAGCTTCTTCTAGCTCATGGCAGCCCGAGACGTTCCCTGGCTTACGGCCACTGAGGTCTAGCCTCTGCTCCCCTCTTCCCTTGTGGGCTTTTTCTTCTTCCAAGGATACCAGTCGTTTTGCATTAGGACCTACCCTAATAACCTCATCCGAACTTGATGACATCTGCAAGGGCTCTACACGGGCACAGCCCCTGGTCCCAGGGGTTGGGACTTCAACCTAATTTGGGTAAGGGGACACAGTTCAACTCATAACACGGAGTGAGGGGGAGGGTAATGTGACTTCAGGGCACTCTGGAAGCGGGGCCAGGAACAGGAACAGCTTGCAAGAGGTAAGAAAGTATTTCCCCAGCTGGTCTGGGTGATCTAATTAGTAGTGAAAGATTGAGTTAGTTCTTGATATCGTGGGGCAGGAACCACATCTCGTCTGTCTGCATCAGAGAGTCTGGCAACATGCCTGGCACACAGCAGGAGCTCAATAAATGCTCTTGAAAAGGCTGATGTTGCCTGGACTGAGAGCTGCCCCTGGAGGTGAGGATGGGAGCAGGCTTCTCCCAGCAGAAGTGGGCCCAGGGTTTTGGCTGGAGCCAGCTCGGCCTGGCAGCTTGGGAAGGGTCCTGGTGTCTGGGCAGCAGCTGCAAGCCGAGTGGCAAGATGCACACAGGAGCTGACTGGGCTGAGGGGTCTGTCCACCCCACCCAAGCGGCGAGGTCAGATCTATGACACACCCAATTGGCTGGCCCCCCTTGTCACCTGTGGGGCACCAGGACGGGGCTTGTGGCCTCCTTGTGGCCACATCAGCTCTGGCCCTACTCCCAACAGCTGTTGAGGCTCTGCCCTTTTGAGGGGCACTCCCCTACCCCCACATCGGCCTCTGATGCCTCATTGTGAGCTGCTCCCTTCCTCCAGGCAGGTTGTAAATTTATGCAGATGAGATGCAAAACTGAAGTTTAAACACACTCAGCAATTAGCGGGCTGCCTGGACTCCAGGCACAGAATTCAGACAGAAGGAGCCTCACCGAAGGGTCTTAAATTCTCACTTGTGATCACAGGAAAATCCAACTCATTAAATTCTCTGCTCGGCCTCATGCATGGCCTGGAGACCAGCCTCAATCCCAGCCATGCCCCCCTCTGCTGTCCCAGGCCCAGGGCAGGGAGACAGGGCTCCTGGTGGCTCTGTGGTCAGAGTGTTGGCCTCGGGCATAGGCAGGAGGTAGCTGGGCGAGCTCCCGGGCAGTAGGCAGCGGTCACAGGCCCCTCTCCTCCTGCCTCAGCCTCTGTGGGTGGGATCGGACACAACCAAACTCACAGTGGGGTGACACACTAACCCCTGACCTTTGGCCCAGACCGGAGCAAAGGCTTGCCTACCCTTCGCCTGAAGACTCTGCTCTGAGTAATAGCTTTTAACAAAGGGTCGTATATTTTAAAAGAAACGAGAGCAAGAGCACACCGTGTGACCTTGGATAAATCCCTTGACATCAGTGAAACCTTAGTTCCCTCATCTGTAACATGGGATAAAAACACCCATCTTGCAGGTCTATAAATGTGCAAATGAAACATGCACAGTGCTTGGCACAGAAAGAGCCCACGGGAAGGATGCTGCGGGCTCCCAGGGTTCCTATCCCTGGGTCACCTTTGCGCAGCTGAGTTTCTCCAAGCCTAGCTCCTGCATCAGCGCGGGAACTCTGGGACCTGTCTGCAGAGGAGGGAAGCGGCAATCTTCCCGTCTCGGGCTGACAGGCTCCTGATGGCTCTGACCACCACTTGTTTTGTTTAGCGATTCCATTCCCTCGCCTCCGTGATTAGGATCCACGATTCAACTGGGTAGTTCCCTGTCAGCTCAGCCTTGGCCGTGAATTCCCTTGCAGCTGTCAGAGTGGAGTGCTAGAGTGGCCTGTCAGTCAACCAACCAGCCGGTGAGCCAGTCTGCAAACCCAGCAGCTGTCCTGCTGCTCCACAACCCCCATCTGTCCATCACTTGGGGGGGGTTAGATGTCCCTGCGCATTGCCTTCAACCCCTGTGGTATGCTCACCTAGATGCAAGGGAGGGGTCCCCAGCTCCTGCTCCAAAGCTCTTCTCTGTCAGAGCCTGGAGGTGACTATAGCCATGTTCCGGGGTGGGGGAGTTCGTGTGGCCCCTGCATGGATGCCATGCACTGCACTGTCCCTCCACGTGTGCAGGTCACACGGAACCGACATGGTGCACCATGCACACCCTGCTTCTTTGTGCCTGCATCCTGCCCCATGATGTGGGCGTGCCCGGGGATGTGTGTGTATGTTCACATCTGCATCCAGCTGCTGAGAGCACATGTCACATGGCTTAGAGCAGCTCGTGCCTCTCCCCACTTCATGTGTCCTTTCAACACATGTGAGTCTGGAAGGATTGGCAGATGCCCAGGAACAGGGCTGCAGATAGAATCAACGCTCGCCAGCGAAGCCACAGTGCCCCCTGGCGGCCACCCCTGCGGTGCGCAGGCAGCAAGACCGGGCGGCAGAACTGAGTCCTGGGGGCCCACGCCATTTCCCCCGTTCACACCACAGAGGGAAGTCCTGTGAGTGCCCAGCAGTGTCTTACAGACTGGGGACGGTGTCTTGTCCGTCAATGGGACAGTCAGGGCCCCTGCCCTCGTGGAGCTTACGGTCTAGCAGGGAAATGAGGGCCCAAACATAATTCCATGTGCGGTGACAGCAATGAGGGGAGTCCGCATGTGGCAGGGACAACAGCAAGCACAGGGCACCAGGGGTCTCCCTAAGGGAGCGACTGTTAGTCTGCACCTGGGGGTAATGACGGCATTCCTGGAAGAACTTGGTGGCCATATGGGATGAAGGGACATTGAAACTAAAGGGTGTCTAGAAGTGATGGGACCACTGAGGATGGCGGGGGCAGCAAGCAAGGGGTCCTCTGGTCCTGACAAAGACACGGATCTTATCTCCTAAGGCCCAAGGGAAGTCTACAAAGGCTTTTTGGAGCTGGGAGCTATTTTGAATTTAAGGACCATGCTGAGATGAAGAGCTGAAGACAGAAACAGAAAGTCTGATTGGCCAGCAGTGGTTGCCACTGTCCGGGGAGATGTCTGGGCCCAACCCAGGGGGTGATAGGGGAATACGGAGGAAGACAGGAAGAGGATTTCAGGGAGAATAAACAGGGCAGTGTGCTGGTGGATGTCAACACTGGCTCTTGGGATGGGGAGGAGGAGCTCATTCGTAGGGTTGGCTTCTTCCTGCAGTGTAAACACTTCCTCCGTGGAAGATTTTAAGATACTGATGGGGAACAGGGTTGGGCCCTCGTGGGCTGGTACCAACCAGTTCCTGCACGCCACTGGGTCAGTACCACTTGGGGACTGGGTTTCTGGGAGTCCCTGGGAGATTCAGATTTCTGGCATGAGCAGCGGGATGCTGGTGCCATTTCCTGGGAAGGGAAACTGATCCTCATTGAGTCTGAGGGGCTGTTGGGTCTCTGAGTGTAGACATCCAGAGGGCAGATGGAAGATGAGGGAGGAGGGGATGAGCTGGGGCAGCTGTATGTGTGTGCAGGGGCACGGTCCACAGCCCACTGAGTGGGGAGGACCAGCCCTTCTCAGGGAATGCAGCGGTCCTTTCTTGGCAGCTGCAGCAGCAGGCCTGGCCTGAGTCTTGCCTTTGTCCAGAGCCCACAGGGAGCCCCAGCTCAGGCTCTGGGCTGCTGTGTCCGGGTCCAGCAGGAGCTCTCCTGTTTGGCCATTGGAGGCCTAATTTAGCCTAAGTATGGGTGAATTCCTACCAGGGGTTTCCAAGAAATAAAAATGAGTGGCTCATACTGGAGCCTGAAGCTGAGGCGGCCCCACCGAGGGGTGGTCTGTCTGCAGGGAAAGTGCCAGCAACACCGACTGGCCCAGCCTTGTTACCGGAAGCCAGTCAGGCCATGGGAGGCTGCTGGCGGGGCAGCCTCTCGACTGTGGTGGCCCAGGCACGGGTGATGATCAGTTCGGCTCTAGCTGGCTTCAGGATGTGTCGTTCCGGCTGCGGCGTCAATTACCGAGCTTCCCTGTGGTGGTCAGACCTGTCACAGAAGCTGCTTTCAAGACCCTGAGAGCCACAAAAGTGAATCTATTCTAGCTGACACTAGAAGGACCCCACTCCCCAGCAGCTCCATTCCTGTGGCCAAAGCCGCTCTGTCCTCAAGGAGGCCCTCCAGCTGCCATGTGGCGGGAGGAGGTCAGGCTCCTGGAGGTGGGATCACAAAAGGGCTGCCCCGGGGATCAGGGATGGATGTGCCGATCCTCAGGAGAGTACCCCACAGGCTGCGTATGGGCGGCCACCATTGTCCATGGATTGTACCCAGAGAGGCCCTGAGATGGCAGCAAGCCCTCCCTCCCGGACATCTAGCCAACACCCACTTCCTCTCCCTTCTGGCTGGTCAGCCCTTCGCTCTGCCCAGCCTGGTGCCCTGGGGTCTGGACAGCAGACAGCCACACTGACCACAGCACCCCCATCCCATCCTGGGGAGCCGACATCCTCTCCTCTCACTGTCACACCACAGCGGGCCAGGCCAGCCTCCACACCACATCACACACTCTTGCAGACTCACAGAGCTGCGCGTCTCGCCCCTCGGGCAGAGGGGTCCTGTGGGCTGTATAGGCAGAGGCCGTCTGGAAGCAAGTGGGGAATGGCCAAGAGAAGGGGAAGGTCCTAAAGAAACGGCAAAACTGGGGACGGTCCTTACATCCTAATGCAGATGAGGGATGGGGCACCCGAGTTCAGGCAGCAGGACAGGGAGAGGAGAAAGGGAGGGAAGACTGCAGGGCTTGGTGAGTCAGGGAGGAAGGGGGAGGACAGGAAAATGTCTGTGCCCCCACATGCTGTCAAAGGGTGGTCCAGGGGGACAGAGGGGCCAATAGAGGACAAG
>PITA01030796.1:0-16052 GCA_004023965.1 Spilogale gracilis | reverse complement strand
GCGCCTGGGTGGCTCAGTTGGTTAAGCGACTGCCTTCGGCTCAGGTCATGATCCCGGAGACCCGGGATCGAGCCCCGCATCGGGCTCCCTGCTCTGCGGGAAGCCTGCTTCTCCCTCTCTCAGTCCCTCTGCTTGTGTTCCCTCTCTAGCTGTGTTTCTCTGTCAAATAAATAAATAAAATCTTTAAAAAAAAAAAAAAGAGAGGCCCTTTTGGCAAATTACAGGAGAAATCAAAACAGAACTCCCTGGGCCAGCGCCCACCTGGTACTTGAAGTGTGGGCCACGCCCAGTTAACAAGGACAGACGTTGGACGTCCGATCATTTCTAAATGGTTTGCTTCCATGAAGAACATAAGTGAGTTTACTTCTAAAAGACCTTTTGCCTCGGTGGTATGAGTGGTTCTGAGAAATGAAGCCCGAGGCATAATTTTATGGGAGGGAAGGGCTTGTTTAAATAAGAGCTTAAGCCACAGTAACATGACTAAGAAACTAGGTAAGCAGAAAGCCCCAGGGCACCCTCCCGTGATGCAGCCAAGCCCGGTGAGTTCTCAAAGTATGTGGACGTATCTTGTTATCTTGAAAGAAGTGAGCTCGGGAGTATTGCCCAAATAGGAGGCTTCATTGGGATGAAGCCATACCCTGAGATTGCAGACTTCAGAATGTGGTCTACATTTTAATACGAAAAGTTTAAGCTATCATCAATGGGCTTGGCAATCACAGATTTGCTTGATTCAAAGGATAGCTTTCAAAGGATCCCAGTTTAAAATTTTGCTGTCCCGATGAACAGTACCCCAAACTTGGAGTTACTTGTGTTCTGGCACACTGTACATTCTCTCAAGAGAATAAAAAGACTGATATTCAGAAACAAGAATTCTGAGGCCAAGAAGAGCTAAACGGCAATCTCAGTTTTGGTGAGCTAATGAATGTGAAAGCACAGCAGAATGTTACTCATCTATATACCGAAGGAGATGGGAACAGGGTACTGAAGGGATCACTGCGCTGCCGTATTCACCGTAGCATTATTCACGAGAGCCACGCCATGGAAATACTCCATCAACGGGTGAATGGGAAGACAAAATGCCGTGTGTTTATGCACAGTGGAATATTATTCAGCATGGAAATAGCAGGGAATCCTACCATTGGCAAGAACATGGATGGATCTCGAGGGCATAACGCTAAGTGAAATAAGCCAGACAGAGAAAGACCAATATGTGTGATCTCAGGTACATGTAGAATCTAAAAAAAGTTAAACTTAGAGAAATAGAGAGGAGATTGGTGGTTAGCAGGGTCTAGGGGGAGGGGGATATGTTGGTCAAAGGGCACAAACTTCCAGTTATAAGGGGGATAGGTTCTGGAAATCTACCCCACAGCATGTGATTATAGTTAACAATACTGTATTATGTATTTGAAACTTCCTAAGAGTAAATCTGAAATGTTTTTACCACACACACAAGGTGGTAGAAGTGACAAAGGCGGACATTGTTGTGGTCCTTATTTCACAATATAGAAGTGTGTCACATCATCACATCGCACGCCTTCAATACATGCAATTTGATACCTCATTATATTTCAGCAAAACTGAAAAAAAAAAATTCCTATCGCTGTTTCTACAGCTTCAACACCCCCATTTCCCTGCCAAGTCTACCTTCTAGTATTTCTGGAAAAGCCCACAGGGTGTAACTCAGAATTCACACGAATGTGCCTACTTTTTCTCTTCTTCTGCTCTGACCTTTGCCAGGTTGTCTCATCAGTATCCACCTAGCATGCAAACGTCTCCCCGGAGGCTGTCTCCTCTACTGGCACCGCCATCTGAGAACACCCATCGTCATTTCCACTAGGGTACTCGAGAGAATGCCTCTCTCCCCTCTTTCCCCGCTCAGCGTCCCTGAGAAAGAATTAACATATACTATATGTTAATTCCATAGATATACAATTATATAGTGATATATGATTATATATGCTAGTTATATATTATCTAATTGTGTAAGTCTAAGGTGCACAACATGTTGACTTGATACATTCATATATTGCAAAATAATTACCCCCCACAGCTATGGCTACACCTTGATCACATCACATAATTACCACACGCTTTCCTATATAGTTCAGGTGAGAAAATCAAAGATATGCTTCCTTAGCAGTTTTCAAGGATATAGCACAGTATTTCAGCTATTATCACCATGCTGAACATTAGATGCTCAGAACTTACTCATCTCCTAACCAGGGGAGTTTCTACCCTTTGACCAACATCGCCTTACTTCTCCCAACCCCCGGACCCTGGCAACCACCATGATACTCTCTACGAATCTGGCTTTTTTTAAGATGCCACCTTTGAGATCATACAGTATTTTTAAGATTCCACCTTTGAGATCGTAAAGTCTTTCTCTGACTTATTTCACTTAGCATAATGCCCTCAAGGTCCATCCATAGGCCATCACAAATGTCTGTCTTTCTCATGGCTGAGCAATATTCTATTGTAGGTACACACCACATCTTCTTTATCCGTTTGTCTTCGGATGGACACTTAGTTGTTTCCACATCTTGGCTCTTGTGAGTAATGGTGTAAGAAATGTGCCTCCCCCATCCACCTGGAGGAAGTCTACTTGTTTAATGGGTACCAGAGCAGTTGCTTGTGTGCTGTCTTACAGAGGTTTAGTTATGTTTTTTTATTTATAGTTCCTATCATTCAGAATAGAGTTGAGAGGGGCGAGGCCAAGAGGCAATTCCCCCAAACATATATTGTTTTCAGAAGTGCCCAAACCTCTAAAGCAACTTCCGTTACCTGGAGTCCTTCTCTTCCAACGACTTCTCTTCCAGGAGCTTCTCCCAAACACTGATGTAAGACTTCTGGTGAAAAGGTCCTACCCTGATGTCCCCCTTGTTACCCTGACCCTTCTCCTGGTGGTACTCCCAGCCTTTCACTTCAAAAGATGGTGGTCATGGTTTTGAGCAGGGATTGGCCAATGATGGCCCTTGGGCCAACAATAACACACAACCCGTTTTCGTACAACCTTCAAGTTAATAATGTTTTCTACATTTTTAAATGATTGAAAAAATAAAAAAAAATATCTCATGACATATGAAAATTATATGAGAGTCAAATTTCATGTCTACAAAGAGTTGTATTGGAACATAGCCACACTCATATTGTCTACGGCTAGCTTCCTGCTACAGTTACAGAGTGGGGTACTTGCAGCAGAAACCAGCTGGCCTGCAAAATCTAAAATACATACAAAATAAATACATAGATATATATGGGCCCCCTATAGCAATAGTCCACTGACTGCTGGTTTAGAGCACGGGCCCTGGGCCCAGTCTGCTTAGGTTTGGATTTAGTTCTGCCACTAACTCATCCTGTGGGCAATATCTTAGCATGTTCTGGGCCATGCTTTCCATATTTGTAAGGGAGGGGGGTTGACAATAGTTTGATTTACCTCATTAGGTTGGGTGGGGATTAAACAAGTTGACTTCGAATATTGCCAGGCACAGGGCATGAATATTATTGTTGTTACACTACAGCTGGTGACCATGGAAAAATCTATCTGGTGTTAAATAAAAATTCTGGAACAAATTTGTGATTCTTAAGTGACTATGAAGTCATGAGAAGACAAATCTGCTGACTATGACAGTCACCTGAACAATATAGTCACAGTGTCACTGTTATGAAGGGATTAGAATGAAACCTTACTCTTGTCCCAAATAAAGGTCAAAGGTAGGCATTTAATTTCCTGTTTTCCTATATCATCCAGGAATCTCAGCGACCAAGAAGTTTTCTTTCGTTTATTTTATTTTGAAGAAGTCTGAATGAAATTTTCCATTAAAAAAGTTTCTTTTTTGTAGTTTGTCAGAGAGAAGCAGAGAGACAGGGCACAAGTAGGGGGAGCAGCAGGTACACGGAGCCCAACGTGGGGCTCCATCCCAGGACCCTAGGATCAAGACCTGAGCCAAAGGCATAAGCTTAACCGACTGAGTCACCCAAGTGTCCCCAAACCTTCCCTTTTTTAATGTTTAATGTAATTTTCCCTGTAAAATATAAGTTTATATAGTTCTAATATGGCATATACAAATTAGTTGTTTTGATTTAAGCTTACATGATAATTTTTCCACATCGCTTCTTAGTTCCTATCACCTCTTATTTTAAAGAGTATAAGGAAGAGAAATTTTCAACACATGTAGGAACTTTTCAAGATATTATGTATAAACAAAGTTTTGAAAACTCAAGTGGTTTTCATTGCTTCTCACATGAATATCCAATTTTCATCAAACTAATGACTTTGAATCGCTCATGTCATCGGCTTCTCCCAAAGGTGATCTTGAAGCACATTTCGATCTTTGCAGCAATGAGCATTCTAGAAACAGAACTAAAAGCTTTTCGCTGCATCTGTGAAGAGGGTGAAGTGCTTCCCAAGCGTAAATCTTGCAGCAATGGGGATGAGGCTGTGCCTGGCATTAGAGCACCGACCATCGTCTCCCACTTATCAAAGAAACAATGCCACATGGCAGAGGCAGAAACAGACCCGAAGACGCTCACCAGACAAATCATTTGGGGGGCAGCGAGTGGATAGTGGTGTGAGTTTGTAGGGTGTCTGTGTGTGTGTGTATATATATATACATGCTTCTAGAGGTCAGTTTCTTTGTCCTATTTATTTATTTATTTATTTTTAAAGATTTTATTTATTTGACAGAGAGAAACACAGCGAGAGAGGGAACACAAGCAGGGGGAGTGAGAGAGGGAGAAGCAGGCTTCCTGCGGAGCAGGGAGCCCAATGTGGGACTCGATCCCAGGTCTCCGGATCATGACCTGAGCTGAAGGCAGGCTCTTAACCGACTGAGCCACCCAGGCGCCCCTCTTTGTCCCCTTTACTTCACAGGTCCCAAATGACAATGCATTGCCCTGTGCCTGACTTCATATACAATCACCTCATCCTAACGCTTTGCCCTTAGAAGACCTTAAAGTGGTGGTTAGAGCCAATTACGCTTTTCCTCTTTTTTGGCACGGTGGGAATTCTAGCAACTACACTCATCATATGTAGGCTCAAAGAACGAGCCTCTTCTATCTAGGTGGGAGAAAAGGAGAGATGGTTTTTAAGCAGAATCCATAGCTTCTTGCAGAAAGCAATCAAGTCAGCCAGATTTGACAAAATAAACCTGATGATCAACGAAGGAAGCAAGGCTCTTGCCAGTTATCCTCACACCTATCTATTGTCTTAGGCATTGTAAGGCATAGCTACAATTTTCATGTCAAACTGGCCTCCAAATTCATTTATCCTCATTTCTTTCTCCAAGGCACCTTCAAGCACAGTGTGCTAATGCTGGTGGGTATGTAAATATGTTTGTATTTGTGTAGGTTTTGGAGTCTGAACATCTCTGGTCGTGGAATACGCTTACTGTTTCTTCTGAAAAGAAATCAGAGGAAAGAGAAAGTGATGTTTCTGGGAATCATGCTCTTATATCACCTACCCATCTAGTCGACTCTCTAATTTTAAGCCTAATTTTAATAAAAGACACTGAATAGCTCTGTTTTTATGATCTAAATGGATTTTCAAACTTGGATTTGACCATCTGATATAATGAAGTGGGAGGACTTCAGACTTCAGAGGAAAAAGAATAAACATACTGAAAGCTACAATTAAAATTTTCCGTTTGCCTCCAACCCTCTTAATGCAACCATTGTCAAACTTGAAATATCCAGTGCCCAAATTCAAACCTCAAGTATTGCAAAGAGTGGTAGGGGGTGGCAGCTGAAAACGTTCCAGAAAAGGCAGCTGGAATGATTTTGGTAGAAATCCAGATCCCCTTAATGAGCACGAACACTCTGATGTTTTTAAATTCAGAATATACTGGTGCTCATAGAACACTGGCCAAACAATTTCCTTGAACAGAGGTGATTGAAATAACTTTGTGAAGTTCCCAGTCTATAATGCAAATGCCTCAGCTCCTAATGGTCCACCTGGAGGCATCACTGGGGAACGCATGGCGAAGTAAGCCATACAGAAATAAGAAAGGAAAACTTCAGTACAGAACAACTTGGATATATTTACTGCTTACTCAAACCTCCAGCCTTGAAGTCATCCTTGACCCATCTTGTCTATCACACCCCGGGACAAGATCCAAGTTCTCTGGGGCCTGAAGCATATACAGTAAAGAGCTTAACACACACACACACACACACACACACACACACACACACACACACACACACATTTTTTTTCTTTGCAAACTTTCCAGAAGCTTAAGTTAATGAAAGTGTCCAGAAACCTCACAGTAACTTCCCTTCTGTGCCCACTGCACTCCTATTGGTTCTACCTTCATTATAAGTTAAGAATCTATCCTCTTGGGGCACCTGGGTGGCTCAGTGGTTGAACCTCTGCCTTCAGCTCAGGTCATGACCGCATTGAGCCCTGCATCGAGCCCCACATAGAGCCCTATGCACGGAGCCCGGCATGGGGCTGCCTGCTCAGCGGGAAGCCTGCTTCTCCCTCTCTTCCTCCCACTGCTTGTGTTCCCTCTCTGGCTGTGTTTCTATCAAATAAATAAAATCTTAAAAAAAAAAAAAAAGAAGAATCCATCCTCTTTTCAATCTCTCCCCTACCAGCCTGGACCCAAGTATTTTCATTTCTTGCTTGAACTACTGAAATATTACTATGTCTTCCCTTGGGCCTTTATAGTTTGTTCATCCCACAGGCAAGCAAAGTAGATCGTGTCCTAGGTTGGCTCAAAACCCTCCAACCTTAATTCTTTTGTTGTGGTATATAAGCTCTTACTATGCCTTTCAAGGTCCTGCTCCATCTGGCCACCTCTTGCCATCATTGGTCCTCAGTCACCTCTTACCAACCAGGGATTCCTTGCTGTTTTGAGAATGTGTTAAACATGGCTCCAGGCCCCTGCATCTGTCGTTCCTGATGTCCAGAATCCTTTCCCCTGGAATCCATACTTCCCTCCTGTCTATACTTCAATGTCACCTGCACAGACCACTCAATATAAAATAGCAGCAGCCCCCTTCCCTCAAACATCCTACCCTCCTTGCTTGGGATTTTTCTCTGCATGCTTAGCCTCACGTGGCATTATCTTTATTTGTTTTGTTTTACTCTCCTCTTCCAGACTGTAGGCTCTATGAGGGTAGGAGTTTTACCGTTAAGTCTAAAGTGACAGATTCTTAAATTCTCACTACACTCTGTGAATGTATACCTATTTTCCATGGAGAAGAAAGTAAGTGCTAAGAGTTATCTACCTAGAACAGAGCTTTGTTTTTTTTTTAATTTCAGATCTTATTTTGCAAAAGTTACCAAAGTAACAATGCACTAGTTCTCCAAGTTTCATTCCTTTTTACTACGTGTGTATTCTATCTTTCTTTCATTTCCAAATAGGCAAGGAAAATTTCATTGACTGCAAGGGCAAAACAAGTTCTTTCAAGGGGTATTTTCTTAAACCGTGGACATAAATGGGTTGGTCATTTACTCTGAGATTTTACTTCTGCAGGTAGGTAGCAAAACTTGCCGCCCTCCTCCCCTCCCCCGAACTCAGGTGTCTCGAATCCCATCATCATTCCCGAGGTGTCCCCAGGTGGAAGTGAGTTCCGGGGAGGGTTTCAGTAGAAACCTTCCACAGTTCCAAGGAGCAGTCCCTGCGGTTGGCTGTTTCTCAAAACTATACCGGCCGGAGGGGAGAAGGCTCGGACGTGCCCCGTGCCCCTCTCCGCAGGGATGGTCTTCACGCTGCAGGTCTCTTGGAAGAGGGGGGTCCCGGGGAGAACTTTTCCCCTGAGCGTAACGGTCTGCATTTCTCCAGCTGGGGAGGGGTCCCGGTGTTTGGGGGGTACAGGACTTCGAAGTTAAGAGTCTCTAATTTTTTCCGAGCGAGCTCCCCTGGGAACTGACAGTTCTGAGGAGCGGGTCTCCCCCGCGTGGGGTCTCTATTTCCCCGGAGACAAGCGCCCGCACTGTGAAAGCTGTAAACGGTGGCCCGGGGAGCTCCTGTCGGCCCCGGAGTCCGGCTTCCGGCTGTCTGCGGTCAGTCAAAGCTCTAGGGGTGAACGCGGTGCGCACTGCTCATTCAGCCAACACCTGTTTACTGAGCGCCGCGGGGTGCCAGGCGCGGGGGTGCCCGGGGAGCAACTGAAGAGCTCCTGCTCGGCCCCCCGGAGGCGCGGCGCGCAGGGGGAGCGACCCCGCGCCCCTCGCCCACCCGCGGCCCGCCCGGCTGTGCCCCGGGCCTGCAGCGCGGCCCTCCCGACGGCCCCTGGATTCAGCCTCGAGGGTTTAGTCGGGGGCCAAGGCGGGGGAGACCTGAGCCCAGTCGGGTCCGGGGAGCCACTCCCCAACAGCGGCGAGGCGGCCGGCGGGGCGGGGCGGGGCGGCGGGGCGGGGCGGGGCGGGGCGGGGCGGGGCGGGGCCCAGCAGGTGACGGCGGGCCGGGTCGGGCCGGGCGGCCCTGAGTCCCCGGCGGGCGGCGCGGAGGGGAGACGGCCGAGTGTGCCGGAACATGGCGGAGGAGCCCGGGGCGCGCAGGAGCGCGGCGCGGCGGCGGCCGGGGCCCCAGGAGCTGTAGCCGCCGCGGCGGGGCGAGGTCGCCGCCATGGCCCGCTGGATCCCCACCAAGAGGCAGAAGTACGGGGTTGGTGAGTGTCCGCCCCGCCCCTCCCGGCGGCCGCGGAGTTCGCGGGAGCCGCCCGGCCTAGCCCCGGGGTCCCCGCGCCGCCCGGCACCGGGCTCGGGCCCCGCTGCCCTCGCGGACGCCGTCGGCACTCGGCTCCCGCGGCGGCGGGCCCCGGCTGCCCCTCCCGGCTGTCCCTCCCGGCTGCGGGAGTCCGGCGGGCTCCAAGTGCGATCGGGCCCCGGGACTGCTCAGCCGGCTCCCGCACCCGAGCTCCGGCGCTTTGCACGGTGCGGACCCGGGGAGACGAGCGCTCGCCCGCTGCTCCTGGGGCTCCCGGCCGGGGGCCACGCCGCCGCCTCCTTCCCGTCCCTGGGGCTCGCCGAGGAGTTTGTGACCGGCCGCTGTCGGCCGAATGCGGGGCCGCTCGGGGGCCCAGGGTGTCGTGACCTCCCTCTCGCCGGGTCCTGGCTGCGGTGCCGAACTGAGGGTTCGCGGTGCAAAGCCGCCCGCCCTCGCTCCGCCCAGGGACTGGGGCCCTGCTAACGCTTGTAAACTGAATGGAACAAATGCAGTCGTGGGGTGGAGGTGACGGAAGAGACGGGAAGTGTGTGACCAGGCAAGAGGGGGTGACTGCCCCCGGGGGTGCTGATTGTGCAGACGCGCTCGTCCCTAAGGGAGCGTGCATGAAGTTGGTGTAGGACTGCCTTCGGAGCCCCGACTCGCCTCGTGCGGTAACATGGGATGTTTTGTTAAGAAAACTGTGACAGGTACTGGTCAGGCACTTGGCATTCCTAAAAGCGGCGCTGCAAGAGCCCGCACAACCCACAGACGGTTTGCTGTTGTCTTGTTTTGGACCCGAAACACTGGCTGTGCCCGGCTTTAACCCAGGTGGAAAGCCGTGGTTCTTGCACCTTGATTCCTGCAGTGAGCTTGCTGAGGTCCCGGAAAGACTGCCATGAGACGGGCGATTACAGGGCGAGTAGACTTCCGAGCGCTTCATTACAATAAACACAGTTGTGTGTGTTGAGTTTTATCACTTCCTCTCGGGTTCATTCATTTGGCCCATTTGTAATTTAATCTTTTACTTTCGTCCCTTCCCCGCCCCCCACTTTCCTCACTGCTTCAGTTCCTAGGGACTGGTCCCTGGACCTCTTCTGCGCTTCTGCGTTTTCGGACAAATCAAGTCCTTTTCAAAGATACTCTTAATATCCTCTACTGCCTTTCAACTCTAATGACGAGTCAGTTAAAAATACCCAACAACCAGACCCTTTCACATTTACTATAGTATTAACTGTGACTCTCTGTGTACGTATGTGTATATAATACTATATGTTCTATATGCACAATTCCCTGTTTTTCCTCTATTGCAAAGAAACTTGTTTCCTCTTAAATTTTATTTAGAATCCTACCACTCTCCTGGGGCTGCAGCTCACAAATGAGTAGGTATTTCTTTGGCCCCAGACTACTTTGGTTATGATTTGGTCATGAGGCTTCCGGCAGGTGCTAGTAAGTAGCCAATCCTTATGGAGGTGAAATGGTCTAAGATAGAGGGAATCAGTTTCTTTATTTCTGAGCATTACAGAGTACTACTAAATTAAAGCATATTTAGCAATGCCTTATTATTAATTACTATTTACAAAGCTATCAGTTTTAATTTTAACAGGATCCAGGACAGTATGACTTTTGGGTAGCCCCCCAATATGGTTTTAATTGCCATTGTTTTAGGAGCAAGTATGATATGTTTTCTTTTTAATATACTTTTTTTTTTTCCTTTTCTGCAGTCAGGTTACCTGTTTATTCATCATCAGTGAAGAAAAGTATTTGAATTGCATTTCCAGGGCACAGGTAGAAGCGAAATTGCCCCAGGATATAATTGGCACACTTATTTTACTAGACACAATAGATTCTGATTAATCTTGGCTTGACAAAAGGACCCACTGTTAGGGCAGATTAGCGGGGGAGATAAATCACCATTGTTTATTCCTAAAACTCAATTGTTGTTCCTAACACCTCCCTGCTTGGAAGCCTTTCTTGGCCTACAGGGTAAAGTCTAAAGTGAGCCCAACTTTCAAGGTTCTGATTACCTGGTTCAGCCTGTCTCCACCAACTCTATCTCTCTCCTGGCTTCTTTCTTGAACTCCCTGGTGCAGACACTGCCCTTTTTTGCTCTTGTGCAATATGCAGCCGAAGGTGTCACTGGTTGGGACTTTGCCCCCTTGTTCCTGTCCCCTGTCCGGAGTGCCCTCCCACCTCTGCATCCTCCCCAATCCAATCGTTTCCTCGGGGCTCAAATCCATTCCCACTGCTTCCCCAGATTTGGTATGAACCAGACTTTCCGAAGCCTTCGGGCCTCTCCTCACGCTACAGTCGCTGTGTTGTGCCGTCCTTTGTGACTTACCTTCTATCCTTGGGTCCACTGAGTCAGCTTCTGGTTCTGCGTCCCTGTCACAATACCAGGTGCCAGGTATAAGCATGTCTTCGATAACTGCTTATCCTTGGCGTTGGGCGGGCACTGGAAAGCCCTAACCTAGTATCTGTGATGATTTAGTGCAGTTCCTGCTCCCACCCCACTCCATTCACCACAATGTGAGTTTTATTTTGTTTGGTTAAAGGCGCAAAGTGAGAGCCTTCAGTCTGTCTTTATCTTTACAGGTGGAAAAAAAAATGTTGAGAAAATAAGGAAGCAGAGAGTAGACAAACTCATTTAAATATAATTAGGAAAATTGGCTTGTTGGACTTTTGGGGGATAGTTATCACTTGCGAGTGTCTGCTGGTCAGATTGCGTTTCTGGGTGAAGGAAATCATATGATAGCCATTTTGAAGCATTTTAATGACTCACACTGTTCTGTGTGAGGGTAGTGCTTTGAGCTCCATTTGAATTTTGCTAAGGGAAGCTAGTAGTCTGTACTCTTGTATTATCTTGGTACCATTATTGGCTGCTCCTGACATAGCCTAGATTTTTCTATGGGGAATGAAATGCAATCTGTCTGGGCTTTCTTAGTTCTTAAACACAGCTCTATTGGCTCAATCTCTAGCATTTAGAAGGACCTAAAGGACCCAGGTGTGTTATCTGTGTTATCAAGAGAGGGGATCAGTAGATTTGCCCTTTTAAAGTTCTAGTCCATTAGTATCCTGAAGTACTCAGTGCCAAGTGGGGCTTGGATAGGAACGAGTACGCTTCCCATAGCCCTGGAAAGCTCTGTTTTCTTTCTTCCATTTTCTTTCTCTGTCTCTCTCTTTCTTGCAGTTTTTCTGTTTGAGGATATGAGGGTGTAAAAACTTTTATTTAGATTTAAAGCAAACGTTAGTGATATGTATCCAGGTTACACTTTTGATGATTTAAAACATTTATGTTTAAGTCTGCTCCCAAACAAGCTATTTATGTCAGTAACAGTTCCGGATCATGGTGATGGTTGATTTCTTTTCAGAATAATTAATTATTGTTTACTTGTGATCTGTATTATAATGCGAGAGAAGATGTGGGAGAACCTTCGCTTTCTCCATTAACTCTTCATCTGTTTACTTCTAAGCTGCATTAATCTGAAAGCACTTAGCTTGGTAGAGTAGACTGAAATGCTGTGTAAAAATTGAAAGCAGACCCTTGTAGCTCTTTATTAATGCTTTCAGGTATGCCGTAGGTTCTCATCCAGCTCTTGAGGGGAGGGTCTCAGAGAAGTCCTGGTCCAGGTTCCCTTTAAAGAGAGGAACTCTGTCTCCAGTCATAAAGTGAGTTGCTTAACACAAGGTCACCTTTTGACTGCATGAACTTCCTCGGTCATCTGGTTGAGCCGGTGGATCACTTGCTTATGCGCAAAGCCAATTATGAAGGATTGAAAATGAAACCCAGTTGTTTTTTTTTTTTTTTTTAAGATTTTATTTATTCATTTGACAGAGAGAAATACAGCCAGAGAGGGATCACAAGCAGGGGGAGTGAGAGAGGGAGAAGCAGGCTTCCCGCCGAGCGGGCACCCCGATGTGGGGCTCGATCCTGGGGCTCCAGGACCATGGCAGATGCTTAACGACTGAGCTATCCAGGTGCCCCAAGACCCAGTTGTTTTGAGATGCAGCTGTGAAGAATTTTTTCAGAATTTGTGATATTGTAATATATGTGCTTATTAATGCACTAGATAATAAGATCTAGTGGCAGGTCTAATAACTACCATACTTTTGAATTAGTGATGAGCACATATGATTTTCCTAAGACATCCGCAATGACTGTGATATGATGTGAAAATACCTATAATTTCAGTTTGCTACAAGTGAGGGTTTATTGCCTACAGTCATAATTAAAGTAAATGCCGAGTGTTAGAAAATAGAGATGCATTTTTTTTCCCCTTTTCAAATCCATGGATCTCTGAATTTGAATACAGATTAAAAACTTGTGGCTGAAGATCACACAGCTAATTAGTCATGAACCAGAATAAGCAAGCCCAGTAGCACTTGTTGGCCACCTGTGTGCAGGAGGCATGATACTGCTAGATATTATACCACAAAGAAGGCTTTGCCCAAATGGGTTCATGTTCTAATAACATTGAGGTGAAGAATAAAAGGGATAGGGAATTAATATTCATTACAAATTTACTTTGAGACTGTTTTAAACCATTTAATTCAGTATGTTCCTGGTACATGTGGGAGTTGTGGAGATGTTTTCAATAGGTCCGTGAGATTAAAACCTTTTTTTTGGCAATAATACTAAGGTATTATGGGCCTGTTTCACTCTACCCTCTCGTGAGTATACACTACAGTTTCCCAGAGCCTGCAGGACATGTGAAATTGCAGCAGATTGAATGCCGAAGTCAGTGGGAGAATCCTGTTGCCTTTCATGAAGGCAGACGTTAAAGAGATTTACAGAGATGCAAAGCAGTGTCTCTCCTAAGTGTTTTTGTTTGGAAAAGTGTTTTTATTTGGAAAAATACATGTTGACAGAAAACATGCATTGCATTTTTTATCATTATTATTTAATTTTTTTAAAAGATTTAATTATTTGAGAGAAAGTGTGCCTGCAGGGGGAGGAGAAGGGAGAGGAAGGAACAGACTCCACACTTAGTATGGAGCCCGAGGTGAGCCTGATCCTGGAACCCTGAGATCATAACCTGAGCTGAAATCAATAGTTGGTCACTCAATCCACTGAGCCACCCAGGTGGCCCCTGATTATTTTTATGATTTTATTTAGAGCATGAGCAGAAGGGAAAGTTGGACAAGGGCAAAGGGAGAGGGACAAGCAGATTAACCCGCTGAGCCTGGAGCCCACTATGAGGCTTCATCCCAGGACCCCAAGATCATGACTCGAGCCAAAGTGCCTTAACTGGCTGAGCCACCCAGGTGCCCCTATTATGATTATTTCAAGTTAGTTAAATAAAGAAGTGTAAAATGTCTCAGTTTTACTTTCTAATACAATAGTCATAGGTGTAACCCACGTAAACAAAAGCTCTTTGAGATCCTCAGTAACTTTTAAGAGTAAAAAGGGGTTCCAAGACCAAAAAGTTTCAGCTTTGTTTCTTACCTGTTATTTCAGGAAATTGAGATAGTGCTGTAATTCTCATAATTGCCCCCTTTTTCAGATAAGAAAACCGAGGCTCGTAGAGGATACATTTTTCATCTGTGGCTGGATAATCTCACTCTCAAGCCAAAACTGTACTCCCTATATTTTCACAAACTTCAGTTATTCATTGCCACCGGGATCTCTGCCATGTCTAGTCCATACCTTGTTGCCTGGTCTGTTTCCTACTTACCTTCTCTCTATGTTGCCACTTTTTTCTTTTTTCCCCTTCCATTTTTACTAAAAACAGTTATTGGAAAAGAAAATCCTGTGTTCCTGCCATTAAAGGAGAACCAACATCACATGCCACAGGAAAAAGCAACTATAAAAATAACATCAACAAAAATAAAACAGTGGTGTCCTGGAATCTGGCTAGAATCCGGTCCCTGTCAAGAGATTTCTCTATTCAAGTGCAAGCATGATGCCCAGCTGAGTTCTCTGTGTTGTAATGTAGATCCCTGTGATTGGTGGTAGTTAATATTCTATAAAGTAGCCGGGAACACTGACTTAGGGAATACTGAGCCATTGCTCCTAGGGGAAATTCAAGGTCAGGTTCCTCTGAGCCTCTGGTCACGTTTTCATCAACCGGTCAACCTTATTTCATGTGCGTTTCTGTGTAAGGTTTAGAGATCTCTTTCAACATACATCATTGATTCACTAGCAGCGAACTCACAGCCTGAGCTAAAGGACAGTGACTCAAGCCTGGACAGAGCTTATCTAACACGTGCACTTTTCTCCACTAGACAGATGGCAGCCTTTTTGGGCTAGGAGTCCTACACAGCAGTTCAGCGGGCTTCAGGGCCGTTTCCAGTAGTGAGATCGTTAACAAAAAGCGTAATATGAGAACATGTCACTGCCTTTAAAACTGTGAATAGGGTACTTGTTTGCCGTGTGAGAACTGAAAGGAAAAGAGGGCAGGTCGCCTCCTTGAACCTCAGGTGGGAACTTGCACATCACATTCTGCCTTCTGCACATGTCTGAGAGTGGCCGTGGAAGTACCAGGAGTATTCATTTGAGTCTGCAGCTACATTCTAGCAAGTAGGAGAAGTCACAGATACAGAATCTGCAGATAATAAGCATCAAGTGTAGTTCGGTAGATAAAAAGAGAATTAAAAATGGAATCACCATTAGAATGATCTCCCCTTTGGTCCTTGTAGGAACCCTAGCTGAAGGTACTCCTGTCTCTGCCCACAGTGTCTCAGTGTCTCTTTTCCCCTTCTCTTTACGTGGTCTGTATTTGTCCTACTTATTATTTGGTTGTGTTTACTGCTTGTCTCCCATGTTAGAATGTAAAGTGAGGACAGGAACTTTGTCTTTTTCATTAGTGAATCCCAGCCCTGGGAGAAGCACCTGAAACATGGTCAGCACTCAGTAAATAAATGATGGAGTAATAAATGAACACTAAACCCATCATCTACCTAAATTTGTCGTGTGTACCATAAGAGGGCATTTTCGCCAGGCTGCGGAGTATGCTGTCCTATGTGTCCTAATAGTGAGGGGCAATCAAAAACAGTGGGGAAAGGAACAGTTAAATAATATAAAATAGATTTAATACATTGCTTGAGTAGAGGGTTGCATGAACATTTTGGTGTAGGAGAGGAATTGATCTCTCTGATAGGAGGAATTTGAGAGGCAGGGAGGGGGATCGTGGGGTGAAGGAAGGGAAAAAAAATGAAACAAGATGGGACTGGGGAGGGAGACAAACCATAGGAGACTCTCAATCTCAGGAAACAAACTGAGGGTTGCTGGGCGGGTGGGATGGGGTGGCTGGGTTATGGACATTGGGGAGGGTGTGTGCTATGGTGAGTGCTGTGAAGTGTGTAAGACTCATGATTCACAGACCTGTAGCCCTGATGTTAATAAAATCATAATAAAAAAGGAATTGAATCCTAAATGATGCCTTATTAGATAGGAAGGGA
>PITA01030795.1:0-16056 GCA_004023965.1 Spilogale gracilis | reverse complement strand
CTTTTCTGCATCAATTGAGAGTACCATGTGGTTTTTCTCTCTTCTCTTATTGATTTGTTCTATCACGTTGATTGTTTTGCGAGTGTTAAACCACCCCTGCATCTCTGGGATAAAACCCACCTGGTCATGGTGGATAATCTTTTTAATGTATTGTTGGATCCTGTTAGCAAGGATCTTGTTGAGAATCTTGGCATCCGTACTCATCAGCGATATTGGTCTGAAGTTCTCCTTTTTGATGGGGTCTTTGTCTGGTTTGGGGATTAGAGTGATGCTGGCTTCATAGAAAGAGTCTGGAAGTTTTCCTTCTGTTTCTATTTTTTGAAAGAGCTTCAGGAGAATAGGTGTTATTTCTTCTTTGAATGTTTGGTAGAATTCCCCAGGGAATCCATCTGGTCCTGGACTCTTGTTTTTGGGGAGGTTTTTGATCACTGCTTCAATCTCATTACTAGATATAGGTCTATTCAGATTGTCAGTGTCTTCCCGTTTCAGTCTTGGTAGTTTATAGTTTTCTAGGAATGTATCCATCTCTTCTAGGTTGTTAAACATATTGGCATATAGTTGTTGATAGTAATTTCTGATGATTGTTTCTATTTCCTTGGTGTTAGTCATGATCTCTCCCCTTTCATTCATGATTTTGTTAATTTGGGTCTTCTCCCTTTTCTTTTGGGTTAGTTTAGCCAATGGTTTATCGATCTTATTGATTCTTTCAGAGAACCAGCTTCTAGTTTCGTTGATGCGTTCTACTGTATCTCTAGTTTCTGATTCATTCATCTCTGCTCTAATCCCTATTATTTCCCACCTTGTGTGGGGGGTTGGTTTAATTTTTTGTTGATTTTCCAGTTCTTTAAGGTGTAATGAGAGTTGGTGTATTCGGGATTTTTAAATTTTTTTGAGTTATAACTTCATATTTTTAAAAGTAGTATTGCTGTTTATATATTTCTATATTGACAATAGATTTCTTTGTACAGTGTAAAAATCTCATTTCACTGCCTTCTGGCCTACATTTTTAATCTTATTGAGAAAAATTCTTTGATTTTTACTATTATTAACCTACTGAGCTACCCAGGCACCCATTACTACTAATACTTTAATGAACCCTTTCGAGATCGCTAAGCACATGCGCGCGTGCACACCCCTCACCACACACACATTGTTTCTATATAACTATATCACATTCATTCTTATCTTTTCATGAGATCTTTCAAATACGATTATTACTTTCTGTGATTTTTTTCTCATTCATTCTTGCATGCATGTATACATTTTAGGCATTCATTCTACTATTGAGAGCCTGTTATTTTGAGTGCTAGAACTAGATGCAAGACAACAAATGCAGCTCTGCCCTTGAGATATACCAACTCAGTGAAGAGGAAATAGAATTAAACACATGTAAAACATAGTAGTAGCCTATATAAAAAATACCAGGGGTGCTTAGAGGAGTCGGCAATTCTTCCTAAGAAGGAAAATGGTATAAAAACCTTAAAAAAGAATATCTAAGTTGAATCTTTAAGATGAAAAGTTATTTGTTTACCTTACGGACTTAGCTCAGGATGAAGGAGAAGAAATATGAAACAGTACCTGATATTCAAGTATTAGCAACTTCAGTAGATTCAGTAAGTCAAGAGTATAGGAATATTAAATTATAGGTAGTGGTGGTAGAAGTAAGCATAATTGGTGAAAATATTAAGCAGCTAAAAAAACACATTTTTGCCAATTTCCATTAATTTTCAGTGTTATGTGCTCCTTATATTATCAGACACAGCTATATTGTATGCTCTCCTGCTATGATGTTATGATTAGATATTCATTTCAGGAAACACTTGAGTATGTTTTAATTAAAATGCCTTCTGAGGAAAGGGAATGTCACATTTTAAATAGAATTTCAAGTTGCTATAGTAACTAATAAAACTGTCACTTTTTATTCTAAATAACATAAAAGCATCTTTAAAGATGGTAAATCATTTTCAAAATATCCTGACCATTAGTTACTGATATTAAATTGAATTGTATTAATGACTAGTTGCATGTTTCATGTGTGAGAAACTGCATAAAATTGGTCTAAAAAATAGAGAAAACAGAAATATCTTTTTAAAGCTGATGAGTTAGATGAAAACAAGTGTTTAATGTACCTTGTACAGAAGAGACAATTTCTCTTCACTGATCACATCATCTGTTAGGTTCAAATGATCTAGTAAAGTTATTTTGTTGTTGTTCCCATGAAAGCATGTCAGCCACTGAAGCATAAAGGTAGTTAAGTGAGGGGAACAGTGAGTGACATAAGGGAGTAATGCATCCGGAAACTATGGGGTTCTTGTCATATCCCTGCAGGAATATTTGCCTATTGCAGACCTACTGACATTGGAAACAAAATGCCAACTGCAAAACAGTTTAAATATTTTTTAAAAGTTTGTACAATATAATGAATGTGATACAGAATCTCAGATTCTTGATGCATTTTGAAACTTAATACAGTATAATTAATACATAACCATGTCCTTATTTACCTGATCATGGCAGAGACCATTAGAGTATTTACAAGGAGTAAAGTCAAGACCTATGGTCAAGAATCCAAGTTTGAAAGTTAAGAAGTATGCTACCCAGAGACTTCCAGGACATATACGAGGCTTGAAAGCAAATTACAAAAATTACAAGGAATATGTAGTACTAATGGACACCATGATGCTCTTTCTTCTTTTGGAGGAAGCAGCAAAATTGGTATGTTTCTAGTTGGTCTTTCTCTGGACTTAGTTTCCTCATCTTACGAAAAGGGGGAATAATGCCCACTGTAAATAAGGAATTGATTTTAAATACTCTAGCACAGTGCTCTATAAAGCTTGGTTCTCTTATTTTGCCAACCCTTTTCAAGTTTCGTAAGATTTATTTAATCCTACCATGCCGTGGAAATTTACAGAAGAGTACTTTCACTGAAAGTACAACTTTGAAGTTAAGAAAGAGTTAAAAAGTCCTGCTTTTTTTTTTTTTTAAAGCAGCAGTCCATGCGTGGCAAAGCAAAGTAATTGGTTTCATCGATAAAAAGATGCAAAAAGATCCTGATATCCTTTGTCATTAGTGCTGAGATGATTCATAATGTACATTTAAGAATTCCTATCATATTGTTTTAATTCTTTTATATTTACTAGAATTGTAAAAAAAAAAAGTATTTTTCTTCTTTTATAAAGTTTTATTTTAATGTTTGAAAGATTTGAAAAATTTAGCTGAAAATCACATCTTCCTCACATCTTTTTTTTTTTTAAAGATTTTATTTATTTGACAGAGAGAAACACAGCCAGAGAGGGAACACAAGCAGGGGGAGTGAGAGAGGGAGAAGCAGGCTTCCCGCCGAGCCGGGAGCCTGATGTGGGACTCGATCTTGGGTCTCCAGGATCATGACCTGAGTCGAATCAGTCGCTTAACCAACTGAATCACCCAGGCGCCCCTCTTCCTCACATCTTAATGTCTTTCAGGGTTAGTCATTTATCTAGAGTGTTCCTAGAATTTTTTATGAGGTAACAGCACAGATATATGCCTTTCATATTAAATGTCTATGTAAAAATATTTTATATGATAATTTGGAATAGAAAAAAAATTTTAAATATATTTCCTGAATTAACTGTTTTCTCATTTGTTTTAGCAATACATGATGGATAGCATTTATTTTCTTGGAGAAGATAGAGTTAGAAGTTATGATCAAAAGATAAATCCTACTAAACAGAAAACAGTTGCTATGCTTTTTTATAAAAATGAACAAACTAGGACTGGACATGTTATTATTGTTTTTAAAATAGTAAAATGAAATAAAATCTGTATCTATTAGCCAAAAATGATCCAGGAAACAGATGACAAGAAAAAAATATTTTGTGCAGAATCAATTAATTTATGTTAGTTCTAGCATTCTAGGGAAAGAAAAGCTCTTTTCTTAGAAATTATATATTTTTGTGATATTTAAAGGTAATCATTCTGATATTATAAGGTAATGAAATACAGAGAATAAAAAATCAGATGCTAGAATTAGAAAATGTTGAATTTCCATCCAATATCCACTATATGTAGAATGTATTACTTAACTTCTATAACCTCAGTTTCCTAACCGTAAAGTAGAGAAAGTAGGGGCACCTCAGTTACGCGGCTGCCTTCGGCTCAGGTCATGATCCCGGGGACCTGGAGTAGAGTCCTACCTCGGGCTCCCTGCTCAGTGGGGAACCTGCTTCCCCTCTCCCTCTGCCTGCCACTCTGCCTACCTGTGCTCTCTCTCTGTCAAATAAATAAACAAAATCTTTTTTTAAAACAAGAGAATGTAGTTAACAACTGTGTGTAATAAATGAGATAATGTATGTACACCCTTAACAATCCTGAAATCTTAATAACTATTAAATAAAGATAGAAATATGTAGGGGTCCTGGGTGGCTCAGTTGGTTAAGCGACTGCCTTCAGCTCAGGTCATGATCCCGGGGACCTGGGATCCAGCCCCGCATGAGGCTCCCTGCTAGGCAGGAAGCCTACTTCTCCCTCTCTCACTCCCCCTGCTTGTGTTCCCTCTTTAGCTATGTTTTTCTCTGTCAAATAAGTAAATAAAATCTTTAAAAAAAAAGAAATATGTATTCATGTTTTTTCCAAAGAATACTGTAGTATACAAATAATCAGCTTTTTCTCTAATAAAATAAAGTGATTTTTTGAAAAGTACAGCATGGAACAAAATAATTATGATTTTCTTCCTTGAATATCTTAATTTTTAAAATATTTGCACACCTTGAGTGCATATATATTTAAGGATAGTACCGTATATTTAAGCTGTAAATGTCCAAAAGAGCATCACAACCATATTTAAGGCTTAAAATATCACAAGTAATTTTATTGTACTATAGAGATATTTATGAATTTTAGGTAATTTGAAATTAAGTACTGACATCAAGTAATATTTGAATAATTATATGCTCCTTCTCTAGATCCATATAATAACCATTTTCATTTATGCATTTGTATAACTTTAACATATCCAAGGAAGTGCTTACAAAATACAGAACGCTTGGGGCGCCTGGGTGGCTCAGTTGGTTAAGCGACTGCCTTCGGCTCAGGTCATGATCCCGGAGACCCGGGATCGAGTCCCACATCGGGCTTCCTGCTCGGCAGGAAGCCTGCTTCTCCCTCTCTCACTCCCCCTGCTTGTGTTCCCTCTCTCACTGTGTTTCTCTCTGTCAAATAAATAAAAAAAATCTTTAAAAAAAAAAAAAAAAACCAAAATACAGAACGCTTTATAATCACTGTTTTATAAAGAATTTGGGGAAAAACTTCATAAGAAATCAGAGGAAAACTGTTTAGAAAAGGTTTAACCATGCATTCTTTACTCATGCAATCCCTGTCACAGTGGTTTTCAATTGTTTTCATATATACTGCCTTATATTTAAAAATGTTTTATAAGTCTCAGAATAGGCTTCTGAATCATGTTATCACATTTGTAGATTTCTTTTCTCAAACTATATTAAAAGTTCCTAAAGGATAGAACTCCTTTTCAACAACTTTGAATGAATATCAATCGATATCTTGTACTCTTAGCTGCTTGACTGGATTAAATTGGATTGCATGAAAGACTCGTGGAGACTAATTTTAAGAAATTTAGATTCATATTCTAGCTGTCCTCTTCATAGTTTGTGGGCCACTTGTTGCAAATACTTTAAGCCTCTTGCTCCTCAGCTGTCATCAGGGATCCTAACATGCTCTGTCTTCCTGACCTCAAAGATCTATTTAGAGCTATAATATGAATGAAAACATGTTAGTTACCATAAATGCATTGTTTCCTTTCTAATCACATACCTCCAGCTCAGTCAGAAATTCTTTTGACCAGCTGACACCAAATTATAGGGCACAAGTTTTACAAAACCAACCTTTGGTGGCAAAATTAGCAGTTCTTGTCCTACTTCTTTTCTCATTGAAAACAAAACAAATGTATGTCCACAAATAATTAGCTGATATTCTTCCTACAGAACCAATTATTCAGTAAAATTAGGGAGGACAAAGGTTGCGAAGAACAAGAGAATAGCTATGTTCATTGATGTTTTGAGCATAATTTATATCTAGTCACTTATGTTAATTGTTACTCATCTTTAACTTGCCTTGTGCTTTATCAACTATGATCACTGCATTTGAATTAGTTATATATCTTTCCCTGAACTAGACTTGTGTCTCAATTAGGTAGTTTTTTATTAAACATAAAAAA
The DNA here is from genome assembly GCA_004023965.1 of Spilogale gracilis. Lineage (NCBI taxonomy): Eukaryota > Metazoa > Chordata > Mammalia > Carnivora > Mephitidae > Spilogale > Spilogale gracilis. The sequence goes on along the minus strand of PITA01030795.1, from coordinate 9,845 downwards.
TGTCATAAGCCAACCAACAAGGGACTTTTATCAGGATTTTTATGATGCTGATTTCTGGCAATTATTCTACTGAATTATATCTACTATAATACCTACTAAGTATTTGACGTGAAATTTTTTTTAATTTCCCACGATTACTCACTGTGAGTGTACTGTCTGTTTCCTGATGGACCCCAGATATAGACTAGTAAGGATAGTAGCTAACAAGAAAGAGAAGCCACTAGATATAAAGGATTTTTCATTTCATTAAAAGTAATGACTTTGTCTTACAATCCTGAGGGCCACAGAAGGTTTTTAAATAGAAGTGTAAAATTTTCAAATGTCCATGCTTATCCTTGTAGTAATTACTCAAGGCCATGACAATGGAATACAGTAAGAGATTCTGAAATTTCAGAATTGAGTATATTTAGATTCAGTGGTTTAATAAAAAATGAACAAACAGCTTGTCTACACCAGTGTGTTGACTGCTGTTAAGGTATGTTTAATCTAGATGGGGGAAATACAGAAAAGAGGGCTTATCACTATCAGTCTTTTCTTAAAAACTCCTTCAGACTCCTCCCACAGATATTCAAGGACCTCAGTTCATAGACCACTTTGTTCTCACCATCATTAGCATCCTCTACTTGTCCTACTAAATCCAAAGACTGAATGACATGTTTTTGACGTCTTGCCATGAAGAGAATTATGTATTGTTCTCATTTCTGAGAAGTCTCAGGAACTTTACAATTCTCTATAATTCGTTAAGCAATTTTTCTTATTCCCTTTTGTCAAAGCCTGAAACTTCCACAACTTATTCCTAGAAATGTCCTCATTATCTATTTTTTTTTTCAGGGCTGCTGGAAACTTTCCACAGAACTTAAAGTTGCTCAATCTTAAACAACTTGAGTAAGGGGGACAAAGATCTCCATCTAAAATTTTATTTTCTGTAGTATGTAGAAGGCTAAAGAATCTATTAACAGATCTGTTTTGGAAATGGCATAGTGATTTTGTGGTGGTTAGAAAGAGAAGAGAGGTGAGAAGACCATGGAGGATGCAATTTTAATAGTATAAGTAAGAGAAGACAAATGACTGGAAATAGAATGTAGGGAAGAGATCTAAAAATTAATTACCAAAAGGAACTTGCTCCCTAAATGTGGATGATGAGTTAATAGAAGAGTTGAGTTACAACTCGAGTAAGGGTTAAGATCTCATATACTGTTGGTGGGATTGTACGCTGGTGTTTCTTCTCTCATATCATTCAGCTAGGCCTGTATTTCCTCTTCTCTAGTGAAATTGTTCTTATATGGGTCACTGATGACTTGTATTCTGCTAAACTCTAATGGTCAATTCTATTCTCATTTTATGTGACCTCTCAGCAGCATTTGATAAAGTTAATCACAGTGTACTTTTTCATATATTTTTGTCACTAGTTTTCTGGACACCATATTCTTGATATTTTTTTCTTTCCCCACCTTTTTAAAAAATTTACCTTAATTCCAGTATAATTAACACGGGGTGATTTATATATTATATAATTTTTTAAAAATTTACTTTAATTCCCGTATAATTAACACAGAGTGATTTATATAGGTGATTTATATATATAAAATTTACTTTAATTCCAGTATAATTAACACAGAGTGATCTATGTAGATTTATATAGATTTATATATATACCATATGGCGATTCAATTCTATATGTTACTCAGTGCTTATCAGGTAAGTGTACTCTTAATTCCCTTCACCTCTTTCGCCCTTTCCCCCACCCACCTCCTCTCTGATGACCATCAGTGTGTTCTCCATGTTAAAGAGTTTCTTTAGTTTGTTTGTATCTTTTTCCTTTGTTTATTTGTTTTGTTTCTTGAATTCAACCTCTGAGTGAAGTCATCTACTATTTGTCTTTCTCTGACTCACTTATTTCACTTAGTGTTAAATCCTCTAGATCCATCCATGTTGTTGCAAATGTCAGATTTTATTTTTTTATAGCTACTATTCCATTATATAGATAGATACATCACATTATATAATGTATCTGCATCTATATACATCTCTATCTAATTCTGTCTATAGTATTTGCCAATTCATCCCAAGCTCTTAGGGCAGTACTTAGAACATAACAGGCCCTCACTATTATTTGTTGAATGAGTAATGAAAACATCAAGATCAGACCATGTGTCTTAAAACCTCTTTGGGCATGAAAAATCCATAGGAGAGAACTTTAATGTTACCAACACATGAGTCACAATGCAATTCCTGCTCTCATTCCCGGAATGGACCCCTGTCCCAGTGTACAGCAGTTACTACAAACACCTCTGTTCTCCTGAAGACCTCCCAGTCCATACCCCATCCCATCTGGTCCTAACCCTCAGCCTTTTCAGAACTAGGATGTGACCTCTTGTGCTACTCAGTAGAACTCATGGAGTCTGGCATCTATATAAATATATCTAGATAATCTATGTCTATATATGTCACATATTCTTTATTAATTCCTCTATTGATGGACACTTGGACTACTTCCATAATTTGGCTGTTGTAAATAATGTGACAGTAAACATAGGAATACATATATCTTTTCAAATTAGTGTTTTCTTATTTTTTTGGTAAATATTCTTCTTTCCTCCCTAATCACTCTATTTTTCTTTTTTATTTCTCCATCATCTTCTCCTTGACTTCTTAATGTTAATGTCCCAAGAGACAGACCTTGGTTCTATTTTCTTATCTACCTACATTCACTTCCTTATAGTCTTACCCAGGAGACTCCAACTTATTCCCAGATTTATATTTTTAGCTAAGACCTCTCTCAAACTCCAGATATGAATATAAGACTGCATATCTGACACCTTTACTTGAATGCCAAATAAGTATTTTAGACTTGGATGAACACATCCAAAAGTATTCTCCTGATCTTTCTTCAACAAACTGTTTTCTTACTAGACTTGTCACTTCAGGTGATGACAACTCAAACTCGTGCTGTTCATACCAAAAGTCATGGGGTTATCTTTGATTTCTTTTTATCTTTATACATCACATGCATTCTTTTAGAAAAGCCTCTTGTGTCTAACTTTCAAATATTGTAAAATCTAATCACTTACAAACTCAGTGCTACAACCTTGATTCAAACTAAATTAACTCTCACTTAGATTATTGCAATGGCCTTCTTACTGATCTCCTTGTTTCTACCCTTGCCGCTCTATGGTATGTTCTCAGCACAACATCAGGAATGGTCCCTTTAAAACTTTACTCAGATTATGTCTTTCATCTGCTCAAAATATCATTTCATTCAGAAAAAAAACCCAAAGTCCTTATGATGGCCTAAAATTTCCCGACTGATCTGTGCCATCACATAGTCCATTGTGTTTCTGATTTCATCTCCTACTTCGTCATTCCTTTCAGCCACAATGGCATTCTTTTTTTTTTTTTTTTTAAGATTGATCTTATTTATTTATTTATTTATTTATTTATTTATTTATTTATTTATTATTCGAGAGAGAGTGACGACCAAGAGAGAACTCCCAAGTGGACAAAGGGAGGGTAAATGGGAGGGGCAGAGTGAGAGGGAGAAGCAAACTCCCCACCGAGCAGGGAGCCCACTATGGGGCTCCATCCCAGGATCCTGGAATCATGAGTGGAAAGCAGATTCTTAACCTTTTGAGCCACCCAGAATTTCCTACAATGGCATTCTTACACAGCACATTTTGCATTGTTTTATCTACTTGATGTGTTCTTCCACTAGATAGATGCATGGTTAAGTCCTTTATCTCCTTTAAGTCTTGTTCAAATTAATTTTCAATGGAATTTATTTGCAACCTGCCTCTGCACAACAATTTCCCAATTCTCCTAAATGTATTGTACTTTTTCTTTTTCCTGTAATGTTATCACCTTCTAACATATTTTATAATTCACTTACTTTACATATTGCCTGTATTCTCCTCCTAAATATAAACCCCATGAAGGCTATTCTGTGCTTTCATTCATTGGTATATTCCATGAACACAAAATGATAGTTGGCACAATATTTTTAAATAAATACTTGCTTAATAAATAAGCCATTCCACAAATTAATTTGACATTTTACTCTGACATTGATCACTCACATACTTTCAAATTATTTCACTTCAAGGTACATATACCCAAAGACACTTCAACACACTTGTACTATGTAGTAAATACAATCCAAAATATATAAGGGACTCCTCTGACTTAATAGCAAAAACAAACACAAGACCCAATATTAAAATTTGACAAAAGACTTGAATAGACATTTCTCCAAAGTAGAGATCTGAATGGCCAATAGGTATATGGAAATGTTCTCAACATCACTAATCATCAGGAACATAAAAATGAAAGCTACAGTGAGATAGCACCTCACACATGTTAGAATAACTATTATGAAAAAAATACAAAAGATGAAAGTGTCAGTGAAACTGTGAAGAAATTGAAACCTTTGTTTCCTGTTGGTGGGGCTGTGAAATGGTGCAGCCACTGTGGAAATAGTATAGAGTTTCTTCAAAAAATTACAATAGAACTACCATATAATTCAGCAGGACCACCTCTGTGTGTGTATCCAAAAAAATTGAAATCAAGATCTCAAAAATGTATATGCATTCTCGTGTTTATTGCAGCAGTGTTCACAATAACTAAGATATGGAAACAAACCAAATGTACATCAATAGATGAATGGGTAAAGCAAATGAGCTAGTCAGCTAAAACTAATACAGTGTTATATGTCAATTTTATCTCATTAAAAAATGAATGACTACATGGATTAATGAATAAAGAAAAGAATACGTAAGAAAAACAGAGAAAATGTGTTATATACACACAATGGAATATTATTCCGTGTCAAAAATGAATAGAGTCCTTTTTTAAGTTTTTATTTTATTCCAGTTAGTTAACGTACAGTGTAACCTTAATTTCAGGTGTAGACTTTAGTAATTCATCACTTACATATTATACCCCATGCTCATCAGAACAAGTACACTCCTTAATACCCATCACCCCTTTAACCCATTTCCCCTTTCTTCTACTTTCCTGTCTTAGGTGTCTCAGGTCTTACAGAAGAACGCTCAGTAAGCTACCTGAGACAGGTTATGTCTGTGGTATAGAATCAACAAAACTCCAGGTGTGATCCAAAATATAAAAAGGCCAAAACACTATTCATGCAATTTCAAAAGTGGAAATTTGTTCTCAGCATGTAGATATCACAGTAGGATAATTGGATTCAGCAATTAATATATTTTTTACTTATTTTATTTAAATTCAATTGGCTAACATAGTGTATCATTAGTTTCAGATGTAGAGTTCAGTTATTCATCCCTTGCATATAATACCCAGTGCTCATTTCCTCATGTACTCTCCATAACTGTCTTTAAACTTTTAAGTTTTTAAGTCAAATGCAAAAGTGGCTTAATTTTAATGACAACAGATTCTCTAGTTTTTGAAAAAAAAAAAGAAATATAGAATGAGGAATGACTAATCAACTACATCAGTAAATTAAAATGAAAATAGCAAGCGGAATAATAAAATATATTTAAAAATCAAAATCAGTTTCTTTGAAATTTTTTCAAATTTCACTTGGGATATTTTGGCCACTAAGAACTTGCATTTGGCTTTCCAAACGGAAATGTTTGTTTTCTTGCTTTTAAAATTTTGATGTGCATTTTAAAATTCAGCCTTATCTTTTGCTGAATTTGATTTTACTTTAGAAACATAATAAAGTATATATGGTGGTGATCATGAAGACAATATGCTGTTTAGCTGTGACACTTACTGAAAATAATATTTTTAAAAATAATAACTATCGTGAATGTGTGCACTAGAAAACCAATGAAAAATGAAATCCCAGTCAAATAATTGGCATGGTCTAGGGAAAAGCCTAATTTTAGTCTTCACTATTAGTCATATTTTTTCTTACTAGAAGACACTTATTAAATATACATCTAATATTCATAATGTTCCCATGAGAATGTAGAAGTTTGCATTTCCAAACATACTTAGCAACACATGGATAATATTTTGCTGCAAATTATATAATAACAGTTATAATTATTTTGTAATCAAAGGGTAGATGATAAATGGGAATAGCTAAGTTTTTTGGCTAGGAAATATTTCTTTTTTTCATATGAGATAAAAAATTTACGAATTTCCCTGGCTCTTTACTCTGTAAAAGGACTAGATAAAATGAACATGAAATAATTGTCTGTTGTGACAACAGTATAAATATCATCATTAAGATTTGGTAAAATTTCTAATGAGGCTATGGTTTATGATTTTATTAAGCATGCTAATTTTATGTAAGAATTTCCATCTTGATTTTAGACCACTAGTTAATTTAAAAAGGATCCATATTTCAGTTTTAATAAAACAATCTTACATTTCACACAGAAGTTGATTCCAATAGCTTATCAAAAATGAAATAGGTTTGTGGTGCATGGTGGCTCAGTTAGGAGTTTGCCTTTGGCTCAGGTTGTGATACCAGAGTCCTGGGATCGACCTCACCTGCGGCTTCCTGCTCAGGCTTATCCCTCTCCCTGTGTCCCTCCCTTGTTTGTATGCACCCTCTTATTCAAATAAATAAATAAAATCTAATTTTAAAAATGGCTTATTTGTTCTTTCCTAGAGATGTGAGCCAAAATTGGCTTTGATGGTTATTATAATATGATTAATTCAGACGATGCAGGTAACCAAGTCAGGATTACAATCATTTATCATATTAAAAAAGTATTTTCTCATGTTTAATTAAATATATAGCAGTCACATTCTAGTAATATGCTAAGAGTTCTCATTCTGTCATCTCAGAACCTTCTTCTACATCTTTGCAGTACATAATCCATTTGATATTGATAAACAACCTGCTGATTCTTTCTTGTACTAAATGTAATTCCATTTTGGATCAATAAGAAAACTGTAACTCAGAATGGTTTAGTTTTCTTCTCTTTTTTCGAGTGGAGTTAACGAATTTGTATGCTCTGGGATGTTACCAGCTGCAGCTCTTAATAATAAATGAAGTCATCACTTTCAGCAATCTGGAAAATAAACTGAAATAATTATGTTTTCAGTTTTGATTTAACTGAAAAACAGTTAATGGAAGAAAATAAACATTCTCCCAAGTGAAAAAAGCTGTAGTTCACTGGCAACCAGGTCAAGTGCATTTTTTACAATGGCCTAATTTATTGATATGCATATCCACTGAAGTGAGGAAGGCCTCAGAGGGCCTTAATGCAGAGACCCAGAATAAAACTCAAAAAACTCCTTGTTCATAGTCACCAGATATTACTTAAAGACAGTGTTTTATGATTACTGCGGAGTTTCTCAGTAATTTTCTGACTTTATTTTATATTAATAGCTAACTTGTTGAATACTTAATTTCTAACTTGCTTTTCTGTTACATTAAATATCACATTTAATCCCCAAAATATACCCAAGAGAAGGATGGTGCTATCATTTATCCCTATGTTAAATGTAAGAAAACTGAAATACATTCACTTCCCCAAGGTCACATGTTTAGTAAGTGACAGATCTTAGATTTCAGTAGTCTTTCTGATTTCAGAGCCCAAGCCTTTTTTTACCTCTATGATACTTACTTTGAATGGGCTCATTATTAAACCCACTATTTACACTGTGGAATTAATATGTAGATTGCATATTTGATTTAAGAAATGTTTTCAAGAAAAACAAAAAAATTCTTTTTTTAAGATTTAGTTTATTTTTTTGAGGGAGAGCGAGAGCACAATCGGGGGGAGAGACAGAGGAAGAGGGAGAAGTGAGGAACCTAATGCAAGACTCAATCCCAGACCCTGAGATCATGACTTGAGCCAAAAGCAGACGCTTAATCAGCTGAGCCACCCAGGTACCCCTAAAAGTGATTCTTTATGTCTGCATAGAGCATGGCAGCCACAACCTAATGCTGTGAATATTTAAGATCCCAATATTCCAGAAGACATCACTAAAAGTATCTTGTAGAGGGGAGGGACAAGATGGCGAAAGGCCAGGTGACCGCATTTCAGGGAGTTCCCTGAAGAGAGCTGAATTCCAGCAAAAAAAACCACTACAAGACCACCGTGAACACCCATGAAACCAGCCTGAAATGTGATATTTCCCACTTCTGGACCACCACGAGAGACAGAGAACATCGGCAAAAAGGTAGAAACAAATAAGTGGGTCTGGAGGCCTGCCCCCAGAGACAGAGGTGTGGGGGAGGAAGCCCGCAGAGCTGAACCATTGAAAACAAATACCCGAAAACGAAAGTGCTCTGTGAGTAAGGAATAACAGCAGATTGCGGCCTGAATCGGGGCTAGAAAGAAGCTAAACACAGCGGAGTCCGGGGCAAGGCAAGGAGACTTTTTAAAATCTTTTATTTTTCTCTCTTTTCCCGCTGCCTGGCCTCCCTCCGCCCCGGCGGGCCCCGGCCCCGGCATGCGCTCCACCGGCCTCCGCCTGAGCCGCCACAGCTGCCAGGAAAGCAGTGGGAGTGGATTCTATTTCTACGCCGCTGCCCTTCTCTCCTGTTTCTCTCCACACTGTGGGCCGCATGTAGACCCCCACAGGGAAGACGTTTATTACAGACTTTCGTGGGACCGGAGAGGCCCCAGGTCCCAGGGCACAGACAAAGTTGCGCGATCCAAAAGGAGTTGTGGCTTTGAGGTGCGGGAGTGAAACGACAAGCGGGGACGGGGGCAGAAATCAATACAACATCTGCACCAGCCCGGCTGTGACAGACTGCCAACCGGGAGGCTGGAAAGAGCCCCTCTCTGTGTCGAGGCTCCCTCTGGGGAGGTGTCTGCCCTCACCTTCCCACTCTAGTTTGTCAGTGTGCCGGTGTAACTGTCTTAAATTCTATATTATATAAGTACTGGTCTTGGGGGTCATATAGGTTGGGCTTTGCTTTTTGACCTCTTCATTCACCCTTGATAACCCTTTCTTTACCCTGTAACAGCTTTGTACCATATAAATCCTATCACCGGGCCCCGCTCTGGCAGGGGTGTCTTTTCTTGCTTCCTCCTCTCCGTTTTCTTCTTTCTCTCCCCTCCCTTTTCGGTGGTGAACTCTGGTTGCTCCAAAACCTTCCAAAGACCAATCCACCTAGATAGTGGCTGATATATTTAGTCATACACCCCGTCAACCACTCCTCGCCACAATGACCCAGAGAACGAACGCCCAACAGCAGGAGAACCCTGAGACTGCAACCTCGGCCACAGAATTACTGGGAATGAACATAAACAATATGACAGATATGGAATTCAGGGCAGCAATCGTCCAAGAAATGGCTAGTTTAGAAAAGAACATTAGTATCAATGTGGAAGCCATAGTAACAGAAGTGAAAGCTGAGGTTAGAAAGGCTTTAGATGAGATACAATCTAATTTAAATATGTTAACAGCCAGAGTAAGTGAAGCTGAAGATCATATCAGTGATTTGGAAGACGCACGGAATAGGAAGGAGGAGCAAGAGAAATCTTGGAGCAAACAACTAAAATCCCAAGAAAACAGAATAAGGGAAATGAATGATGCCATGAAACACTCCAATATCAGAATTATTGGAATCCCTGAAGGAGTTGAGAAAGAGAGAAACCTAGAAAATATTGGTGAACAAATCATGGATGAAAATTTCCCAAATCTGAGGAATGAAACAAATGTTCATGTCCTAGAAGCAGAAAGGACACCCCCCAATATCAATGAGAACAGAAAAACTTCCAGGCACATAATAGTAAAATTCTTGAATCATAAAACCAAAGAATATGTCTTAAGGGAAGCTAGGAGAAAGCGATCCCTTACCTATAGAGGGAGGACCATCAGAATAACGTCAGACCTTTCCACAGAAACCTGGCAAGCCAGAAAGGGCTGGCAAGACATATTCAGGAAGTTACATG
>PITA01030794.1:0-16071 GCA_004023965.1 Spilogale gracilis | reverse complement strand
ATTAATCAAATGAGTGGCTTTCAAGATTCAAAAGTTAAGAATTGGGACTCTAAATTTCCATCATCTTACTTCTTAAGGTATTAAATATCCTTTGTTCTCAAAGTTTGTTCTCAAAGAATAATGTTGAAAGGGGAGGAACCACCTAGTCCTCAGAAAGCAATAGAAAGGTTGGATAGGAGAAGTAGGATGAGTTATGCAGGTGCCCACAACCCCTCCGTCTCTTTCCCGTTTCAGTCTCTCTCTCTCTCTCAAGCCACTCCCGGAATGGCCAGCATGAGGTTTTGCTTGTCCTTATCCAGTTCTCTGTTCTGCCCTGTGGAGTGGAGTTGGGGGTGTGGGTAGTGGTGAAAGGAACAAAACTGCTGGCAAGAGCTGAACCCTCCTTTAATGACACTTAACACACCCCCTTACAGTGCGTGGGGGCTTGACTCACTGGAGATGACTAAACTTTGGTCCCCAGTGAGCACTAGGGCCCTCCCAACAGAGGCCCTTTGCCTGGACCTGATGCTAATTAGCAGATCTCAGTCTGCACAGTGGATGGCTGTGGCTTATTCATGATAATCCCCATACTTCTGAAATAGTAGACTTTCAGTTATTCAAGGAGTGGAATGTTCATATGAGCTCAGAGCCAAGGAAAGGGCCAGAAACTGAGGGAAGACAGGATGGTTTCTTTTACAATCAGTGAGCTAGATCTAACTTGGCAGCAAATGGAATCAACCAAAATGGCCTAATTCAGATTTCAGGAGCTAATCATGGCCATAAACTGGGAATGGGGGGAATCACTAGTCTAAACCAGCTGAGGTTTAATGAACGTGCAATGTAGTGTCCCCGAACGGCCACAAACTCAGGACTGGATTGTTCAAATCATTAATATTCACAAAGGTATCTTGTCATAGATGCATCCATCACTAATTCTGGTAGGAAAATACCTGTTTTATTACCATTGTAATCATACCTTTAACATCTATAATGGCCTGCCCAGCCAAAAGGCCATTTAGGAAAGGAAAAAGGCTGGGGACTCTTGGGCCTAAGGCCCTGTTCAGGGCTTAGAGCCAGTTACCCCATCATCCTGAGCATTGGGAATATGAAAACTCTAAGCCATGCGTTTGTCCTTGATGAGGCTACAGTTGGTTGCTGTTAATGTGTCATCGAATAAGTGCCAGTACCCGGTGTAGACACGTAGGAACATAAGCGCCAGCACCCGTTGTAGACACGTAAGAACATGAGTGCTAGTACCCGGTGTAGACACGTAAGAACATGGGAGGGAAAGGAATGTTTTTGTAAGCAGGTATGTATATTGCCTCTGACCAATACAGCGTTTTGGCTTTAATGTCCACGAGTAGCTAGATCCCATGAGGGCAGGAACGGGATGTGGTCTGTTCACCAACACAGCTCGAGCACCCTGCACCGAGGTGAGGCACAGACGAGGAGCTCAATAAACATCTGTCAAGTGAATGAGCCAATGGGCGAACTGTGTCATGTTTATTTAGGGAAAGAAAACTGAGAAGTAGAGAGGAAACTGATGTGTTTGAGTTGGTGGTCACCCACTCAGCATTTGCCCATATGACTCATTACAGTTAGTTGCTCATAAAACATAGCCAAACTTGTGTTCTGATGTTTCTTTCATATTTTTCTAAAAGGTAGGGAAATACCTGAATTTCAGAATTGTTTCATATTCAGAAACATGATTCATATTCAAACAATATGAATTGTTTCATATTCAGAAACATGAATAAATGACAAATACATGTAGAACTAAGGACAAGTCTGACTTGTGTCTAAAAATCGATGTCTATGATCTACTATTCATTAAACCATAGGCATGAAGAAAAATCCTTAGGAAGAGAGGAAGCAGGGCCAGAGCATGGGTGTTGATGTTTTCAACAGTGAAATGACAGTCTCTAAGCCTCTTTTTGTTAGACTATGCTACTGCTCTGCTCTGTAGCCATAATACCCCCCCAGTTAATCTTCTCGTATTAGGAGAGGACTGAACAAGGAATTTATATAGGTCAGAGAATATTTTGAGATTCCAAATAGAAGAGCTGCTAATGAATTTAGTTCAGGGTGTCTTGCCACCAGAAAAATGATAGACCTTCCCCAACACCTTTGGCTGTCTGCTCATCAAGAAAAGTCACACATTTTCTCTCTGTAAAAAGTGGCAAAGGAAAAACCAGGTGAAGTGTAACTGTGCTTCCGAAGGACAGAGGCCTGGGCTGCTGTCCAGCTCAGCATCTACCGCGATAGCCCCGGAGGCCCGGAGGAAAGCCCCCCTTGGGAAGCGCACGAGGGCAGTTGCTTCTTGTTCCAGGTCAGGGAAATGGCCCGGGTACGGACTCACATCCTCACTCATGGACAAAAACAAAGTTCGCTGACGTTTCTTTTGTTTTTAGTAGGGCTTCAGTGACTTCCCTCCAAATTTCTGTCTCTGCTGCGGCAACTCCTAGGGAGCCTTTTACCGGCACCCGGATGAAGCTCTGGGTGGGATTTTATGCACTATAGCAGCTCCTGCGTTGCAGACCCTATTGGTTTTACTATATGGGTAATTTCTTCATGATTTCTTGAGATAAATCAACTACGAGTAGTTGCCTTCTAAAAGTCTTCGTCAAAGTATGTGAGTTTGAATCCTGCCGGTCCCTTGCTTACGCGGAATCTGAACAGCCAACGGGGGAGTGCAGCAGACCCCAACTTGGAATCGCACACGGGCTCATGCATTACCTTCCAGCCTTGGTCAGGGCCTCAGGCTGGCGTTGGCATTCTGGGATGGCCCACCAGGACGAAATAAGGAGCCCCAGAAGCGTGCGGGGAAGGTTCAGTGCTCATCGACTGGACTGATCCTAAGAAGGGAGTTCAAGCTCCTTTAGAACATCATCTGTTCTGATGACATGACATAGTGCCAGGTCCAGACTTTGTGTGAAATCAATGCCGAAACAAAGAGCTTAAACTTGTAGGTGCAAAGCACTGAAGGGTTATAGCCTTTTTGGCAACAGCATTTAAACACTTAAAATGCTCATCCCTCTGTGACCAACAGACCCATTTTCCAGCCCTTTGCTCTTTCTGCAGTAAAGAAACCCACAGACACTGGTGCAAGAAGTATGTTCAAGAATGTTCAGAAGAACCGTGAATAATCCAACGTCCACTAGTGGCTTAAAATGTATATAAGGGGATAGTTGGTAGCCCTTGTACACGCTGACCCTCTGCTTTCTGACATAGAATGCTCCTCAAAACATTGCTGAGTGTAAAGAAGAAAGTTGCGGAATGACGTGAAAGGCACCATATGTATAAATGTAGAATATGTGATTTCTCTCAGAATTATGCACGTGTGTGTTAACACAATGGACTTGTCTGCGAACAGCACGGCTACAGGGTATGGAGCATAAATGAGATGCCAGTCTTCTCCCTGAGATTCGGGTTTGTTACAATGCATTTCATGTATTGAGTAAAAATCATCATATACAGTAAAGAATGACATATGTATTTTTAAAAGATATCATTTATTTATTGGAGAGAGAGAGAGAGAGAGAGTACAAGCAGAGGGGAATGCAGGCAGAGGGAGAAGTAGGCTCCCCACTGAGTCCCGTGTCAGATTTGATCCCAGGATCCTGGGATTATGACCTTAGCTGAAGGCAGGCGCTTAACCAACTGAGCCACCCAAGTGTCTTTATAAAGTGGTAAAAAAAAAACCCAACCCTTGAATTTGTGAGGATTCAGACTAGCTCACACACCTTTGAGATGTCTTGAAGAGAAAGTTGATGATTACTGTCAAGATGAGAATATAAGACGGGGTGAGACAGGGACAGAGTACTGCAAAAGCCCCAGCCTGCCCGGGTCATGGCGGGCTGTTCCTTTGGTGATCTGACTGTGAAGGGTTAACTCTCCGCCTCACTTTCCAGGAGGGGGTGGAGCCACCCCTTTTCCAGACTCACATCTAGAATGAGCTCCAGCCGCTAGCGCCCATCCTGCTTCTCCCACTGCCCCAGCAGGCAGCTAAGTCAAGTGATGTCACAACAAGTGGCACATGACCTTCCCAGTCCTGCCTGGCCTGCCACCCACACGGCGACGGGAGGTCTTGAGGGGCTGAAGGGCACAACCTTTCAGAGCCTCTCTATGGTCTAGATCAGCAGCTGTGCGCTCTGAGCCCTTATCCCTTGAGGATCACCACACATCTGCCCTGACTGCATCTGCAGGAAGGATGAGCGAGACACGTGTATTAAAACCTGACAGCCCTACTCCTGTTGCATCGTTCCCGCGTTATTTCACTTGTCAACAGTTAACGTGCAAAACTGAGAATCCAGTCTTGTCACAATGGTAAGATTATGGATTCTTATATCTTTTACACTTTGATCTTAATGGCGCCACTGCATTTTCAATTACAAACAAGACTTAGGTGGGAGGGATAGGACGGTGGTTATAAATATTGGGGAGAGTGTGTGCTATGGTGAGCGCTGTGAATTATGTAAGACTGTTGATTCACAGACCTGTACCCCTGAAGCAAATAATGCATTATATGTTAGTAAAATTAAAATTTTTTAAACTTCCAAAAAACCTTATGCACATTATTTTCTAAACCAAGCCATTTTATTTTTTTTTATAAAAAACACTTTGTTTCCTAATTTAAAAAGCAATACATGCTATTGTGGAACACAGAGAAGGTGTAATAAAGACAATAAAAGTCAAACATCCTATCTCCATGCAGGGGTTTATATGTTGTAACACTTAAAAATAAGAAAGTGGATGAACTCTTTTCCTAAATAAACTTTTTATTTTGGAATAACTTTAGATTTACATAAAAATTGCAATGATAGGGACACCTGGGTGGCTCTGTTGGTTAAGCGTCCAACACCTGATTTCAGCTCAGGTCAGGATCTCAGGGTCCTGGGGATCAAGCCCTGCCTAGGGCTTTGCCCTGAGCATAGAACACGCTTAGGATTCTCTCTCTCCCTCTCCTTCTGCCTCCCACCCCCCATGCATGCTTCTCTCTCTCTCTCTCAAAAACAAAACAAAAAGCAAAACAAAAGCAGTTGCAAGGATAATACAAGAGTTCATGTGCATACCCTCCACCCAGCTTCCAGTGTTCCAGTTGGAACGTTCACCAAAACCAAGACATGAACACCAGTATAACTCTATTAGCTAAGCTGCAAAGTCTATTCAGATTCCTGTTTTTCCACTAATGTCTTTTTTCTTTCTTTTCTAGTCCAGGGTCCCACCCAGGATACAACATTGGGTAGACTTTGTACTCATTTTTTGTAAGCCTCCTTCCCACCCGAGTCTCATGTGCAAAATACTAATAATACCATATATATATATATAAAATACCATATTAAAATACCATATTTATATAAATACACATTTATATATAAATATATATATAAATATATTATTTTTTGAGCTGTAGAAGAAAGCGTGAAATCTCCGCAGCCTTCATGTCTGACGTGCGGTGTAGTAGGTGTCTTTGTCTTTTCAGGCTGCTATAAAATTCCACTGACTGGGTAATGTAGAGGAAGCAGAAATCGCACGAGTCACAGTATTTCCTCTTTTAAGAGCAAAGATAAGTGGGGACAATATCATTATGTGGCCACCCAGAGGGCCAGGAAGGAGTGCTGCAACTCTTCGTCCTCCCTCCGTCCCTTCCTTCCTTCCGGTTCACTTTCCCTCCTTTGTTCATTTATTCAACAAATGGCTCTTACACGTCAGCACCGTGGTGTGCAGCACTGAGGATGCCTCTGTGAGGGCGATCGGCACTGTCCCCTCTCTCACGGTGCCTGCTGCCCAGCACGGAAGAGGGCCTTTCCTCAAATGACCCCACCAATAACTGGCTACACAGTCATAACTCTGACATGTGCTATAGGGTGAGTACCAGGGGCCAGGAGACCTAATCTGAGTATGAAGGGGGGTTTTTCAGGGAAGCGACATTTAAACTCAGTGTGAATGATGGGTAGGAGTGGTTCGGACAAGGCAGAGACACCTGGGCGGGAGACACAGCTTGGGCAAAGACCCTGAGGTGAGAAAGAGCTGGCATGGCGTCTTGTGCAAAGCCAGAGGCCCTTCATAAACTGTGCTGAAGGGATGAACACACTTTTCAGTTCACAGTGTATTTGAAGGGAGGTTCACTTAAACCCAATCAATAATACTTGCCAACAGCACACCAAAGCCCCGCCGTGGTCCTCAGCTCCCCAGTCCCTGTCAAAGTAATTCCTCAGCATCACCTGGAGTCTCCAGGCAGCAGCCCTAGTGCATGGGGTGGTCCAGCATGTGGCTAACAAGCTACCCGGGCAGGGCAGATTGCACTGTGTCCTTCTGGCATGGGCCACACCTCTGACCTTGTCCATCGCACCTCTCTCTGGTGCCAGCTGGGTCCCCCTCTGCTGCCCGGGGAGTGCAGGGGGGCTTCTGCTTGGGTTCAATCTCAGCTCTGTGAATTGAGTCTAAACACAAGGAAAACACAGCATCTCCTCCTGTAGGGCTCTGTAGACCTGGGAGTTATCTTCATGACTGCCAGGTCCCTTGGGTAGCCCACTAGCGAGAGATAGCTTGCTCTCAGCAAGTCAGGAGCTCACATGGTTGACTGGAGCCTGGCGGGCCAATCTCGGAGCTCTGGCAGGCCAGTCAGCAGAAAGAACACGTATGACCTCCATCCACCCGGCATCCCTGCATTCCTTCTGCTCTCTGGAAGGGTGGCCCAGGCAGTGAGAGGAAGATCTTCCCTTTCGACTTTCCTCACTCCTAAGGCCACATACACAAAGAAGTCCCAAACAGTGACCAGGACAGAAGAGGACAGGAAGTTGGACACAAGACAGCCTGAACTGTGACATATGTCCACTACAAGGATTTTATTCCTTCAGCCATCATCTGATGAATGCTTGATACAAGCCAACCCCTGGGCCAGCCACTGGGGGCCCAAAGGAGAATTTGATATGGAATCTTCTCTCCAGGGGTCTGCCTTTACTTGCAGAGAGAAGCAGATGGGAAATACATGGGCCTTCTGAGTGTTGGAAGGACCTGTGGCATGTCTGTACTGACACAGAGAGGGAGGGGTGGTTAATTCTGCATGGGGAGGCCAGGGGGTGGATCATAAAGCTGGATAGTAGAGGGAACACCGAAAGTGTGTGTTGAAGGAGGGCTGTGCGTTGGCAGGCGGTTGGCGGGCGTGTCTGGGCAGGATGATAACATTCCAGGCAGAGAGAACAGCAGATGCCAATGCATGGAGGCGTAAAGTGGGCACAGGGTTTAGGGAGTTGTAAGTCATTTGCTATGGCTGGAATTCCCCGTTTGAATGAATTCTGGCAAGAAAAATTAAACTTGCTCAAATAGGGCTAGGACATGCCTGGCACTTGGGATTTCCTTCTCTAGATTTGCACTAATATGTAGCCCCTGGATGCATGTGGCAATTTCAATTAATTGAAATAAAATGCAACTAAAAAATCAGTTCACCAGACACGTTACCCACATTTCAAGGGCTCAGTGGCTGCAGGTGGTTAGGGTCACCATACTGGACAGCACAGATGTAGAAGATGTCCATCGTCACAGAAAGTCCTGTAGAACAGCCCTGCTCTAGGCTGCAGGGATCACAGCAGGGTTTAAGGCAAGCAAATGGCAGCATCGTATCTCACGCATTTCACAGAACCTTCACTGTGGCCAGTGGAGATGCATCAGAAGGGGCCATGACAGAAGGCTGCAGACCAGTGAGAACGAGACTATTATACCAGGCCAGCCAACAAGCTGCTGTCACATGATGGGAACTGTCCCCTTTCGCCTGGAACTTACCTTATCCAAAGTTGAGTGGAGAATTATTCAGGATGACTAACATGTCACTGAAGTCCTGATGTCTACCCACCTTAGCTTGAGAGACAGGAGCCCCCAAAGGATCATAGCAAAGCTGGGTAGTCAACATGATGGGATTGGATCTCATTTCATCTCCACTAAATCCTAAGGTTTTTTATGTAAGGTAATGGCACAAGGACCCCCCAATCTAGGTCTTCTCACACCAAATGGATAAAGAAGACTCAAATTTTGCCACCATGAAAGTCAGGTCAGATGGTCAATGGAATGCCCAGTAGCCCATTGTCCTTAACACTGAAGCAGCCACAAGTTGGGTGGTTGAAAAAGCAGGAATATCCCATGAACCTCAATAAATACCCAGTGAGCTCCAGAAGTTTCCCTGTTTGCATTTGCAAACATAGATTCTGGGAATATTGACACATCCTTGTTTTGACTATAATTAATGACAATACGCCCAGTGTGCCATCGACTCAGATCGACACCCAGGAGATTCTGCTTGAGGGTGCACTCTGGGGGTGTGGGTGTGCCTGCATGAGCTGCTCTGAAGCGTGTGAACATCACCCCCGTGTTTCTGGTTGAGTCAGAAGAAGATCTAGGGGTCAGGAGACCTGGTCCAAAGCCTAGCCTTGCCAGTCAACTAAAAACTGTCTGTTAGGAATGCTTCTCCCACCGACCTGCAGCCCTCACTATAGGCCAGTTCCAGCCCTGGAGATATTAGTTCACTTAATCCTCATAACAACTCATGACACTAGATGCTATTATTATCCATATTTGACTAAGGAAACTGAGGCATGGAGGTTAAGACACCTGTCCATGCTTACAGAGCTACTCGTACCCACCCCTAAGCCCCAGGCTCCAATGCCCACTAACTGTGCGCTCCTGAGGAACACATCCCCGGTATGAGCCACAGCCCTGTGGAAGCCTGCATTGCCAGACAAGCGAGTGCTTCTGCTGTCAGTGCTGTGACGCCCCTGACGACAGTGGTCTCGTGGCTGGGCATGAGCTCCTTTAGGGAGGGGCTGGCTCAAGCACCCAGGCACACACCAAGTCCACAGCTCTTAGTACTCCTCCAGGCAGGGAGGTCTCCTTGCCCTCGTGACTGGATGCCACCGGGATGAGATTCTATCCTGGTTGCTCTCATTTCCTCCACGGCAACACCACAAGCCTCCACTGCAGGCTTTGGAGAAGCACCTCTTTGTGAGGCGGTCGTAGCGCATGGCATGTTGGCGCACAGACGACAGTGCACACCTGCAGGCATTCCCTGTGCTGAGCCAAGCAGAGCCTGCCTCCCACGCAGCTCCAGCGGCAGTGATCTCGGCCTGCTCATTTCCTCACCGCCAGCTTCAGTGGGCCAGCACGGCTGTGTCTCAGGATAGTTGGATTGCTGAATACGCGGCCCGTAGGTGCCGTTGCTGCAGAGGACCAAGTCCACTGGTGAAAGACATCACCAACCAAACTCTGGCTCTGGGGTTAAGGTAGTAATCTGAGAGCTCAGCATCTGCAGAGCTTGTCTATTTCCCTGGATCTATTGGGTGAAACCAGCAAACTATATAAAAATTTAAATGTAATGGAAAGATCCAGTATCTCTCTGGCTTTAGGTATAGCTTGATCCAGGGGCTAAAAAAGTATCATTAGGACTTGATTTGCCTTGATGTCATAGCTCTGCCATCCATTTGTGGTTCCATTGTTTAGCTCCGTGTTACGACTGTCTCCATGTTAAAGCCAAGATGTCTGTAGGATGACTGAGCTCAGGGTTTCACTCAATGGGAAAGAATAAAAAACTCTTCCAGTGATTTCCGCAAGAATTCCTGAGATTCACTCTGATTGGACTGCTTTAGGGTGTGTGTCTGTCCTTAAATCAATCATTGTTGCCTGGGTATTAGCTCCACTACTGAAGAATGAAGCAAGCAAAAATCAGAGGCCTTACTAAACAAAGGGAACAGATGCTTAGTAGTCAAGCCACAGATGTCCAGAACAGATACATAAGGAAATTCTCCTCAATGAGGCCTGGACAAATAGTGTGATATTTGCAGGGAAATAGGGCAAGGAATGGCAGAGGGGGTGGTGTCTTAAACCTATCTTTAAGATCTCCTCTGTACATAAGACCTAACCTAACCCTGGGTGTCCCAATTGTGGTTAAAATGTCAATAGGAAGCCCAGATAGAGGTTTTGCAATGTTGTGTACGTACAGAGACTGTCCTCATGGATCCTTTTTACTTTATGGCAAGACATGCTATTGCTTATACATTTACTAGCTTCAATCACCTCCTTCTTTATGTTTTGTCTTGTCTTTACTAGATTATAGCAATAGCCCTCCAGCTTTCACCCTGCTCAACCTCTGTAACCCTCCCTGCCTACTGCAAGGAACAACCTTTCCCCACTGCAGCTCTTCAACACAGAACACCCTTCAAGAATGGCCCTGCTCATATGATACACTCAAAACGCTGAGAGGGAAAAATCTACAGCCAAGAATACTCTATCCAGCAAAGCTGTCATTCAGAATAGAAAGAGAGATGGAGTTTCTCAGACAAACAAATACTAAAGGAGTTCATGACCACTAAACCAGCCCTACAAGAAATATTAAAGGGAACTCAACAAGTGGAAAGGAAAGACCATAAGTGAGAGTATTAAAAGTAAGAAACATACAAGCAGTAAAAATAAATATTTCTGTAAAAAAATCACTCAAGGGAATTAACAAAATAAAAGGGTGTAAAGTACGACACCATATACCCAAAATGTGGGAGGAAGAAGAAGAATGTATTCGAACTCAAGTGTTCATCAACCTAATATAAACAGAAGACGTTATATACAAACCTAATGGTAACCACAAATCAAAACCTGATAATAGATATGCAAAGAATAGAAAGAATCCAAGCATATAATTAAAGAAAACCAACAAACCATAAAAAAGAGAAAGAAAAGAAAGGATTGGAGAAAACAACCACAAACAAGCAACAAATGGTAATATGTACATAGTATCAATGATTGCTTTGAATGCAAATGAAGTAAACACTTCAATCAAAAGACATAGGGTATCAGAATGGAAAAAATAAAGACCCATCTATATGCTGCCTACAAAAGACTCATTTCAGACCTAAAGACACCTGCAGATTAAACGTGAGGAGATGGGAAACGATCTGTCATGCAAATGGATGTCAAAAGAAAGCCAGAATAGCAATATTCATATCAGACAAATGGATTTTAAAATGAAGATTGTAGAGAGACACAAAGAACACTTTATAATGATAAAGGGGACACTCCAACAAGGAGATGTGACAATGGTAAATATTTATGCACCCAACATGGGAGCACCCAAATACATAAACCAGTTAAGAGCAAACATAAAGGAACTAATTGATAATAATACAATAATAGTAGGGGACTTTGACACTCCATTTACGTGGATGGACAGATCATTTAAACAGAAAATCAATAAGGAAACAGAGGCTTTGAATGACACACTGGAACAGATGGATCTAACAGATACATTCAGAACATTCCATCCCCAAACAGCACAATATGTTTTCTTCTCAAGTGCACAGGAACATTCTCCAGGATAGATCACATATTAGGCAACAAAACAAGCCTCAACACATTCAAGAAGATCAAAGTCATACCATCCATCTTTTCTGACCACAATGCGATGAAACTAGAAATCAACACACAAGAAAACATTTGGAAAGAACACAAATACATAGATGTTAAACAATATGTTACTAAACAATAAATGGGTCAACCAGGAAGTTAAATGAAGCAATAAAAAATAGAAACAAACAAAAATGAAAACACAATGGCGCAAAACCTTTGGGATGCAGCAAAAATGGTTATAAGAGGGAAGTTTATAGCAATAAGGCCTAGTTAAAGAAGCAAGAACAATATCAAATACACAACCTAATCATCCACCTTAAGCATGTAGAAAAAGAACAAACAGAACTCAAAACCAGCAGAAAGAAATAATAAAGATTAGAACAGAAATAAATGATATAGAAACTAAAGGAACAGTAGTAAAGATCAATGAAACCAGGAACTAGTTCTTTGAAAAGATCAACAAAATTGATAAACATCTAGCTAGACTCATCAGACAGGGAAAGAGAGAGAGAGAGAGAGAGAGAGAGAGAGAGAGAGAAAAGACTCAAGTCTGAAATAAACAAAATCACAAAGGAAAGAGGAGAAAACAATGAGCACCACAGAAACCACAAATAATTGTAAAAGAATTTTATAAAACACTATATGCCAACAAATTAGACAATCTGGAAGAAATGTATAAGTTTCTAGAAATATATAAATTCCCAAACCTGAAGCAGGAAGAAACAGAAAATTCTAATTGATCGATTACCAGCAAAGAGTTTGAATCAACAACAAAAAAACTCCCAACAAACCAAAGTCCAGGGCCAGATGGCTTCACAGGCAAATTCTTATTATTTTTTTTTATTTCTTCCTTTCCAATTTAAATATCTTTTATTTCTTTTTCTGGCCTCATTGCTCTAAGATGTTCAGTACTATGTTAAGCAAAAATGGTGAGAAGTGGGCATCCTTTTCTTGTCTCTGATCTTGATTCACCTTTTCCCCATTGAGTCATAGACAGCTTGTATTAGGTAGAGGTATATTCTTTCTTTTTCTTTTTCTTTCTTTCTTTCTTTCTTTCTTTCTTTCTTTCTTTCTTTCTTTCTTTCTTTCTTTTTTTTTTTACAGCGAGAAAGAGGATGAGCACGGGAGTTGGAAGGGGCAGAGGGAAAGGGGAGGGAATTTTAAGTGGGCTCCACACTCAGCATGGAGCCTGATGTGGGGCTCAATCTCGTGACCCTGAGATCATGTGCTGAGGTGAAATCAAGAGTTAGACACTTAACCCACTGAGCCATCCATGTGTCCTGAGGTACATTCTTTCTGTACCCAATTTTTGGAGAATTTTTATCATGAAAGGATGTTGAATTTTGTCAAATGCTTTCCCCATACCTACTGAAATAATCATATTATTTTTATCCTTTTTTGTTAATGTATCACATTTATTGGTTTGTCTATGTTGAAGCATCTCTGTATCCCAGAAATAAATCCCATTGATCATGGTGTGTGGGCCTCTGTTGAGGAATTCTACATCCATGTTCATCAAGGATATTTGCCTGTAATTTTCTTTTCTTGTACTGTCCTTGCTAGCATTAGTATCAGGGTAATGCTGCCCTCATAAAATGAATTTGGAAGTGTCCCGTTTTTTGGAAGAATTTGTGAAAAGAGTTGCTATTCTTTAAATGTTTGGTAGAATTCAACAGTGGAGCCATCTGGTCCTGGACTTTTCCTTGTTGGCAGTTTTTTATTTAAAGATTCAGTATCCTTACTAGTAATTGGTCTGTTCAGATTTTCTATTCCTTCATGATTCAGTATTGGTAGGTTGTATGTTCTAAGAATTTATCCATTTCTTCTAGTTTATCCAATTTATTGGTGTGTAATTGTTCATAGTAGTTTCCTATGATCCTTAGGATTTCTGAGGTATCAAATATAATATCTCCCCTTTCATTTCTGATTTTACTTATTTAAATTCCAGTATAGTAAACAAAGTGATATGTTTATGATTTTATTTGAGTCCTCTCTTTTTGTTGGTGAGTCTAGCTAAAGATTTGTCTATTTTATTTTTTTAAACTAGCTCTTAGTTTCGTTGATCACAAATTCTTCCAAAATTTAAGGAAGAGATAATACCTATTCTTCTGAAACTGTTCCAAAGAATTAAAGAAAAGGAAAAACTTCCAATCTCAATTCTATGAGGCCAACATTACCCTGAGGCCCAAATCAGATAAATACACCATTAAAAAAAGAGAACTACAAACAGTATCGCTGATGAACATGCAAAAATCTTCAACAACATACTAGCAAACTGAGTCCAACAATATATTAGAAAATCATCCACCACAATCAAGTGGGACTTACTGCTAGGTTGCAGGGGTGGTTCAATATTCACAAATCAATCAACATGGTATGTCACATCAATAAGAGAAAGGATAAGAATCATATAATTATTTCAGTAGATGCAGAAAAGGCATTTGACAAATTACAGCAACAATTCATGATAAAAGCCCTCAACAAAGTAGATTTAGAGGGGACATACCTCAACATATTAAAGGCCATCTATGGAAAACTCACAGGTAACATCTTACTCAATGGGCAAAGACTGAAATCTTTCCCCTTAAGGTCAGGGACAAAACAAGGATGTCTACTCTCACCACTTTCATTCAACATAATATGGAAGTCCTAGCTACAGCAATTAGACAACATAAAAAAATAGAAGGGATCAAATTGGTAAGGAAGAAGTAAAAATTTCACTATTTATAAATGACATGATACTATATATAAAAAACTCTGAAGACTTCACCAAAAAATTACTAGAACTGTTAAATGAATTCAATAAAGTCACAGAATACAAAATCAATATGCAGAAATCTGTTGCGTTTCTACACAGTAAGTGAAGCAGCAGAGAGAGAAGTTAAGAAAATAATCCTAACTTACAATTGTACCAAAAATAATAAGATACTTAGGAATAAACCTAATCAAAGAAGTGAAAGACCTGTACTCTGAAAACTACAAAACACTGATGAAAGAAATTGAAGATTACACAAAGAAATGGAATAATAGTCCATGTTCATGGATTGGAAGAATAAATATTTTTAAAATATCTGTCCTACCCAAAGCAATCTAGACATTTAATGCAGTCCTTATCAAAGTACCGATGGCATTTTCCACAGAACCAGAAAAATCCTAAAATTTATATGGAATCACCAAAGACTCCGAATAGGCAAAGCAATTTTAAAAAGAAAAACAAAACTGGAGGTTTCACAATTCCAGACTTCAAGTCATTTTACAAATCTGTAGTAATCAAAGTAGTATGGTATTGACACAGAAACAGACACGTGGGTCAATAGAACAGAAAAGAAAATCCAGAAATAAATCCACAGTTATATGGTCAATTAATCTTCAACAAAGCAGGAAAGAATATCCGATGGGAAAAAAAGACAGTCTCTTCAACAAATGGAGTTGGAAAAACTGGTCAGCTTCATGCAAAAGAATGAAATTGGACCATTTTTTACACTGTACACAAAAATAAACTCATAATGGATTAAGGACCTAAATGTGAGATCTGAAACCATAAAAGTCCTAGAAGAGACCATAGGCAGTAATGTTTCTGAAATTGACCATAGCAACATTTTTGTACATTTGTCTCCTGAGGTAAGGGGAACAAAAGCAAAAATAAATGATTGGTATGACATCAAAATAAAAAGCTTACTCTTATTTCCCCTGTAGAACAAGGGAAACAAGAAAAAAAAACTAAAAGGCAGTCTGGAATGAGAGAAAATATTTGCAAATAACATATCCAATAAAGAGTTAGTATCCAAAAAATATAAACAACTGACACAATTCAACACTCAAACAAATCATCTAACTAAAAAATGGGCAGAAGACATGAATAGACATTCTCCAAAGACATATGGATGGCCAGAAGACACATGAAAAGATGCTCATCATTACTCATCATCAGGGAAATGCAAATCAAAACTGCAATGAGATATCACCTCACATATATCAGAATGGCTAAAATAAAAAATACAGGAAATAACAAGCGTTGATGAGGATGAGGAGAAAAAGGAACTCTCTTGCTCTGTTGGCCTCAGTGCAAACTGGTACAGCCACTACGGAAAACAGTATGGAGATTCCTCCAAACATTAAACATAGAAGTACACTTGGATGTAATAATCACACTACTGGATATCTACCCTCCAAATACAAAAACACTAATTCAAAGAGATACATACACTCCTATGTTATAGCAGCATTATTTACAATAGCCAAATTATAGAAGCAGCCAAAGTGCCTATCAATAGATGAATGGATGAAGAAGAGGTAGTATATTTTCAATGGAATATTTTTCAGCCCTAAAAACGAATGAAATCTTGCCATTGCAACAACATGGGTGGAACTAGAAAGTATAATACTAAAGTGAAATAAGTCAGAGAAAGACAAATACCATATGATCTCACTCATATATGAAATTTAAGAAACAAACAAGCATGCTGAGTGAAATAGGCCAAGAAGAGAAAGTCAAGTATCGCATGGTTTCACTTACTTGTGGTGCATGAGGGGTAACCTGGAGGACAGTGGGAGAAGGAAAGCAAATGGGAAGTAGTGTAATTCGGGGAGAGAAACGAAACAAGAGAGACTTTGGACTCAGAAACAAACTGAAGGACTTGGAGGGAGGGGGTGGGGGGATGGGAGAGCCTGGTGGTGGGTACTGGGGACACCTAAAGCGTGGAGCAC
>PITA01030793.1:0-16053 GCA_004023965.1 Spilogale gracilis | reverse complement strand
GGGAGCACTTCCATGATGGGCCCTCACTCCCAGGTGGGGAACACTTCCGTGATGGGCCCTCACTCCCAGGTGGGGAACACTTCCATGATGGACCCTCCTCTGGTTCAGGGGAAGGACACTCACACGGAGCCTGAATCTGAAAATTCCATTAGGTCACTTTGAGCTCCTCATGCTTATGAACCAGAAGACAAAGAAGGCGGGGATGACAGGATGATTATGAGGTGAGTTAGGGCTGCTACTTCGTAGGGGTCAGCAAGTCTGTCTGGCACTGTGAGGATTTACCGGGATCTGTCTGGTTGCCGCCATGCCAAGTGCTAAGAGTGAAAAGGCATTTTCATCCGTCCTAGCCTGCCAAGGGGAAGGTACCCAAGGGCTCGGAACCCCCAAGGAGTGAAAGCGTGGGTAGCCATGAAATGCTGGCCGAGGGTGAGGAAAGCCCAGAACAGGCAGAGAAGGGGGTAATGAGTATCAGGGCCGCAGGAGCAGCGGCAGTGGTGTGGACTGTTGTACTAAGGCTTGTGTGGAGGTTGTGGCCATCTTTCACCTCGAAGACTCACGACAAACTGGACTTAACACGGTGCCTGAGTAGATCTGAGGGCCGTGAGAGCTGGCCTGGAGGGATGTCCTCAGCGCACCTCGGCTCACAGAGGCTCTGCAGAGCCACCGCTCCAGCTCCCGCCGTGTCCCTGCCCCAGCAGCCGCTCCAGCTCCCGCCGCCGTGTCTCTGCACCAGCCGCCGCAGCCCTTCTCTGACAGCACAGGAGCCCGCTGGGCCTGCTTACCAGCACTGCCCAGGGCCCTGGAGGTAACCTCAGGGGCTGGGGCCAGCGGGTCAATGACTGGACAACCCTCGGAGGCATTCTGTATACTTCTCAGGAGGCCCTGGTGAAGTCAAGTGTGTTGTCCGGAGCTCTGACCTCAGGAACACTATGCTTTCATTTCTCCTTTCTCTTCTCCCTCACCACCTCCCTCACTTCTGTTTCGTGGGATCGCTTCCTGAACAAACCACACATGCCCCGATCTTTGTCATCGGCTCTGCTTTCCAAAGAACCCAAACAAAGACACATGGTAAAAGAACAAAGATTTTTTGCTAATTTATATCCCCCAAAAGGTAGTGGAGTGTATGTGTGGGGATGGTTTACAAGGATACAAAACCAAGAGCTAATTGTAGATGAGCTCGAATTTATCGGCATGGGTGTACTTCCTCCGAAGAGATCCCGGATTGGTATTTGGCTAAAGCTGTGGGATTGGTTCCAACCGTGCTTAGTTGGACGAGTGCGGGCTGGGCTCTCCGGCAGGCGAGAGTGGGCCGGAATGGATTTGTCCTGCGCATACGGCGGCCAGTCGCCACTCTTCTCCTTTCAGTAGTCCGTTATGTTGATGTAAAAAAGATGTGAGCTAGATTGTGTCATGAGCTTCTTTTCAAGATGGTGAAGGGACATAAAATATTTGATATGTGTTGGGTCTGTGAGGGCTGTGAACCCTACTTGGTCTCCCCTATGCCCACGGGTGAATCAGCACCCAGACACTTGTGACTGGATCACATTTTGCCAGATTGATATTCTTGGGTCACTGTTAGTTTCCTGTTGCCACCATAACAAATTTCCCCAGTCTTGCCGACTTAACACAACAGCAATATATTCTTTCACATTCTGGAGCCCAGAAGTTTGCAGTCAGGATCACTGGGCTGGAGTCCGAGGGGCGGGAGGGCTGCACACCGGCTGGGCTGGGAGCAGGTGGAGGCTCCACTCCAGGTTCTGCCTCCGGGGGCAGCGTTGCTCTGGATCTCCTTCTGCTTCTCCTACAAGGACACTTGTGATCACATTGGAGCCAGCCTGGGTTGGAACACCCCGGAATCACCTCCAGGATCACCTCCTCGTCTCCAGATCCTTAATTCCATCACTTCCGTGGAGACCCTTTTTCCAAATAAGGTATCTGGTTGGACATCCTTTTCTCAGGACTCCCCGCCGCCCCCCAACCGCCCAGTTCTTTCCTTACGAGCTTCCAACTCCTCGCTTCATGGTGCTCCAGTCCTGGGCGTTCCGGCTGAAAAGTTGAGCCCTTGCCTAATTTTTCTCCCTTGGATATGATTTTATTTTATTTTTTTGTCTGCATACTTGGAGAAGTATGGTATGTTCGCGCTGAATGGATCTCTTACTTATGTATGACTTTGAAACATCATGTCTTCATTGGTCATTTGGAAAATATTGGTTCAGTGAGTCATGTAGATCTTCCACATTTTGACATATTTCATTATATAATATCAAAAAATATTTAAGCATCGGGAAACTTTAAGCTCATGGTGACAGACACAGGTTTTCCAAAATTCTAGGTTTTGCCTAAAAGCTCAAAATTTATCATTGCCAACAAATACTTTGAGTTCATTTCCTTGAAGTCACATGCTGACTTTATTCATTTTTTTTTTAAGATTTTTATTTATTTGACAGAGAGAAACACAGCGAGAGAGGGAACACAAGCAGGGGGAGTGAGAGAGGGAGAAGCAGGCTTCCCGCTGAGCAGGGAGCCCGATGCGGGGCTTGATCCCGGGTCTCTGGGATCATGACCTGAGCTGAAGGCAGTCGCTTAACCAACTGAGCCACCCAGGCGCCCCCATTTTTGAGAAAGTGTCTCTAGGATATGCAAGTCAGAATAAACATAATCTGTCAATTCTAAGTAAAACCAGTGTTTCACGAAAAAGGGGCAAGTTCGACTGCTTGGATCAGCAGTTGCGTAAGTGCTATGACACTGTCCTACTTCGCTGCGCCGTCCTATATGCCTTCACCCTGAACATTAGGGACTGTTCGCTGTCAAAGACAATACAGCCAATAGTTTTTTTATTGCTCAATCAATAAAATTCTTCAGTGAAACCGCTTTTCCTTCCCCTTCAGCCCCGCCATGTGGCCGTGAGGAGGTTGCTGATTACTGGCCCAGTCCGGTGCAGCCGCCCTGATTTGTGCCATCTCTGTGCTTGTACACCACAGATGCAAATGTCAGCACGGTGGAAAGGCAAACCACACTTCAGTATCTCACAAATAAATTCGACCTCGCTGACCTCTAGAGACTCCAGGGTCCAGGGAACATATTTTGAGAACCACTGTGATAGTATATTATAGGGATCATAGGATATGCATATTGTCAATCTTACTAAGAACTGCTAAACTGCTCCCCAAGCTGGTTATCCCAGTTTATGCTCTGTAGCAATTAGGAGACTCTTTGGCCAGGAGTCGCAAAGACCCAGAGTCACAGTGTCTTGAGTCAAAGGGGAATTTTGGTGCTGCTGTGTGTGGTTGAACACATAGAACACACTAAGTGGGCAATTACACAGGTGCACGGCCTGTACAATTTTGTGCAGTTTACATAAGATGATTTTATTTATGTCATACAAAAGTTTAGAGGTCGACAGTCCTGGGCTTGAATGGTGGCTTGTTTCCATGAAGCCTGTAAGGATCCAGGTTTCTTTTATCTCGTTCTGCCTTTGCGTCCTCCGTCCCAAGGCGACGGCTCCAACAAGTGCTTCTAGTTTTTAGCCGGCAGGGACCAGGATGGGCACAAGTGCCTCGTGCCAACAGCCTCTGCGGGGGGTACCTGGAAGCTGCCACTTGCCACCAGCAGCAAGGAGGACTGAAGTGCATTTATGTTGGAGGGCTAAATGCCTGCCTAAACGTTAGGGATTGTGAAATGAGAGAGAACCAGGAAACTAGATATTGGGGGACAGTTGGCAGTCTCTGTTGCAGCCCACTCTTTCGGCCATTCATGTATCTGTATCTCTGCGCTCTCCTATACCAGGAACAAACTCGCTTTATCCCTAAGGGGGACCAGCCAGCTGCAGCATCTAGCTCACAGTTTAGGTTTTCTGAGTCATGTGCAGTTTATTTCAAGAGGTCTGATGCAGATCCTTGTGGTCCCATGGTTTAAAAATGAAATGATATGTTATTTGTCCTCTCAACATGATCAAAGCACAATAGTTTATACATTCAATGGTTTGTAAACTGAAAAATATTTTATGTGTCCCAAATATACAATGAGAGGGTAAGACTAGGATAAAACAATAAAGCCTCTATTCATAAAAGACAACATGGGAAACATGTAAGTCTATGATCCAAGGCAATTTCCAAATCCTATAAGGCTTGAATAATGAAGACCCTTACCTTGGAAAAAGAGGAAGTTCCTTGTTTTGATAGCCCCTGGCTCTGTCCTCTGGGAGGCTCTTCCTTGTTTGTTATGCTTCATGTTTACATCTGTGGAGGGCACTGTTCACAGGATGCTTGTGTGGAATAATTTGGGGGACCCTACTGGAGAGTTCTGGGACTCTTTCTTTGAGTAGATCTTTTCTGTCTAGTACTCTTCTCTCTCTCTCTTTCTTATTTGAAAATTCTAAATACCTTGGCATCTCCAAACCATGACTCTGTCTTCTAAACTCATCAGGACTCTACATTCGGATTGGACCCTCTTCCCTGCAGTCAAGAAGTTCCTCTGTATGGAAAACCAGGGCAATTGTAGACGTCAAGTCATTGATTCCATTTATGTTAGAAACCACAATCCTGTGCTCTTCTTTGCCCAATGTTTTTTTTTAAGATTTTATTTATTTATTTGACAGAGAGAGAGATCATAAGTAGGCAGAGAGGCAGGCAGAGAGAGAGAGAGGAGGAAGCAGGCTCCCCGCTGAGCAGAGAGCCCGACGCGGGCCTCGATCCCAGGACCCTGAGATCATGACCTGAGCCGAAGGCAGAGGTTTCAACCCAGGTGCCCCTTTGCCCAATGTTTGAAAATAGTTGCTCCCAAAATAAATTGCCCAACTATTAAAAAAAGAAAATAGTTGCTCCCTATAATTTGTATTTTGTTCAGTTTTCTGGGGTTTCCTCCGTACCCCCTTTGAAAGGAACACAAGTCCAATAGCTGTTATTCCAATAATGGCTGGAAATCATGGATAATAGTTGAGTGTTTTAAAGTCAACATAAAATTAACATTAATATTGATATGATCATGCAATTTTTTTTCTGTTAGTGTTGGATTACTGCTGGAAGTGAAAGTGGGATGTGGAGCTATCCTTGAATTCTGGGTTAAACCCCATGTGATTAGAATGCATTTACAAATATAAAGCATTGAATTTCATTATCATTATTTTGTTGGGTCTTTTGTATATATGCTCATAAATGGAATAGACACATCATTCATTAATTTTCTGGAGCTAGTCTTACATGTTGAGGGTTTCATAAGATAAATGCATGAATAGATGTAATATGGCAAACCTTTAAAATCAAGGATAAGAAATAACAGGTGTTGGCAAGGATGTGGATAAAAAGGAATTCTTTTTTAAAAAATATTTTTATTTATTTATTTGACAGAGAGACAGATTACAAGTAGGCAGAGACAGAGGAGGAAGCAGGCTTCCCGCTGAGTGGAGAGCCAGATGTGGGACTCCATCCCAGGACCCTGAGATCATGACCCGAGCCAAAGGCAGAGGCTTAACCCTATGAGCCACCCAGGTGCCCCAAGAAAAAGGAATTCTCATGCGTTGTTGGTGAGAATGCAAAATGGTGCAGCTGCAGTAAAAACAGTATGGAGTTTCCTCAAGAAACTGAAAATAGAAATATCCTATGATCCAGTAATTCTAGTACAGGGCATTTACCTAAAGAAAACAAAAGCACTAACTCAAAAAGGTAAGTTCAGCCATTTGTTGACAGCAGCATTATTTAAAATAGCCAAGATATGGAAGCAAGCTAAAGGTCCATTGACAGGTGAATGGATAAAGAAGAAATGGCTAATTTGGAAAAGAACATTAGTCTCAAAATGGAAGCCCTAATAAGAGAAGTGAAAGCTGAGGTTAGAAAGGCTATTAATGAGATGAAATCTAATTTAAATACGTTAACAGCTAGAGTAAGTGAAGCTGAAGATCGTATCAGTGATTAGAAGACAGATGGATTAAGAAGGAGGAGCAAGAGAGGTCTTGGAGCAAACAGCTAAAATCCCCTGAAAACAGAATAAGGGAAATGAATGATGCCATGAAACGCTCCAATATCAGAATTATTGGAATCCCTGAGGGAGTTGAGAGAGAGAGAAGCCTAGAAGATATAGTTGAATAAATCATGGATGAAAATTTCCCTAATCTGGGGAATAAAACTAATGTTCATGTCCTAGAGGCAGAGAGGACACCCCCAAGATCAATGAGGCCAGAAAAACCTCCAGGCACATAATTGTGAAATTCGTGAATCATAAAACCAAAGAATATGTCTTAAGGGCAGCTGGGGGGAAGAGATCCATTACCTATAGATGGAGGACCATCAGAATAACGTCAGACCTTTCCACAGAAACATGGCAAGCCAGAAAGGGCTGGCAAGACATATTCAGGAAAATACATGAAAAAAATATGCAACCAAGGATAATGTACCCAGCAAGGTTGACTTTCAGAATGGAAGGAGAAATATAGAGCTTCCAAGACCGCCAAGGTCTAAAAGATTATGCAACCACCAAGCCAGCACTACAAGAAATGCTAAGAGGGGTTCTATAAAAGAGGGAAGAACCCAAGTGTCGGGGGCACGCCCCATAGATGGCGCTGCGTCTGCTGTGGAGAGCTCCACATGGGACGCTGGCAGCGCTGCTGAGGCTACGGCACTGAGCACATGAAGCAGCTCCAGGAAGCGCCCGCCCTGAAGATCACGTGATCACCGGACTCCACCAATGCCTGCTCGCCGTGCAGTCCACGCCCCACGTGATCTCCTCTCTGATTGGCTAGAATACTATATAAAAGGGGGCTAGAAAGCTTCCTGAGGGGAGACGGGAGAGACAGGGGAGACGGCCAGGAGGGAGGAGGAGAGGAGGAGAGGAGGAGAGGCGGAGAGAGACTGAGAGGCCGCGAGACGAGGAGGAGGGGAGGAGAGGGAGACCTTGGAGACGACGAGAGACGAGAGACGAGAGACGAGAGGGGGAGGAACCAGAGAATAAACGGAGCTTCCACGTCGACTTGCGTGTTGCGTCTTCTCTGCTGGCGGGGAACGCGACAAGTGGTGCCGAAACCCGGGAAAACCGTGAGTACCTTTTGCTTCCACGTTCGTCAGTAGGACCACAAGGAGAGATTTGAAAGTTTGTCCTTAGGATGACTACAAAAGGGAAAAAAGTTTGCCTTTCTGGCAACTACAAAGGGTTAGCAGACAAAGCTAAAAAAAAAAAGTATAAGTTCGCCAGACGGCGACCACAAGGTAAAGGAAAGCTTGCTTTATAGCAACCACAAAGGGACAGCAGCTGCACGTTCGCGAGTCGCGACTACAAAGGAGAAAGGGAAACCATGGGATCAGAAATTTCTAGACTCCGTATGGAGAGCCCCTGTGGGCGCTTTTAGAAGCTAACGGGACCCCCCTGAAGGCCCAAACTGCTCGAGTATTTCTGAGAGCAATAGAACATCAGGCCCCCTGGTTTCTGGATGAGGGGCTCTTAAATGTTCCACAATGGGAGCATTTGGGAAAAGACCTGAGAAAGGCTGATGCTCGGCAGCCCTTACCAACAGGTCCTGTGGCTACATGGGCTCTGGTACGGAGCTGCCTTACCGTTAGCGACTCAAACTTAAATTCTAGAAGGGATTTTACACCAAAGGCCAGGGAAACTATTACAACAACAATTAGAGTCATGCCAGATAGTACGGAGAGATCCAGACCAACCCTTGTTACCTAATAGCTCAAACGGCCTCCTCCGGCTGTATCCAGTCCCTAACAGGTCTATGTATAACCTGTAACTAGTATTCTAATCTCTCTCGAGCAGCGAACCTCTCCCGGCAGCTGTCCCAGATGCTCAACGGTACCTGGACCGCGAAATTCCACCATCTGACAACCTCCCTCCGTTTGGAGAATGCCGCAGGAGTCAATCCCCTCACCGCGTCCCAGTTTCTGCACGGCCAGCAGGCAATGGTGTCCTTTGGAGAGTCCTGGTTTGGGACCATAGCGCTTGGCTATTGTGCTTTTCGCCCTCGTCCTGGCGGTGCGTTGGATAAGGGCCCTCCAGCGCACAATGTCTAGGGACCGAGAGGCTGTGCATCAGGCGTTGCTTGCTATAAAGCATGGAGGCTCACCCCAGGTGTGGCTTAGCATGCTGGACCGGTCGTCAGTGACGGGCAACGAGGATGATGACCGCGTGCCAACCTAAGCCAGGAGCTGCAGCATGCTCTGCAGTCTTCAATGACGGGTAAGGACGCGAGTTGATCATCCCGGCCTAAGACAGGCACGGTCCCCTGTCCATACAAATAAATAAAAAAGGGGGAGCTGTTGGGACCACTTGTCGCGTTCCCCGCCAGCAGAGAAGACGCAACACACGAGTCGACGTGGAAGCTCCGTTTATTCTCTGGTTCCTCCCCCTCTCGTCTCTCGTCGTCTCCAAGGTCTCCCTCTCCTCCCCTCCTCCTCGTCTCGCGGCCTCTCAGTCTCTCTCCGCCTCTCCGCCTCTCCTCCTCCCTCCTCCCTCCTGGCCGTCTCCCCTGTCTCTCCCGTCTCCCCTCAGGAAGCTTTCTAGCCCCCTTTTATATAGTATTCTAGCCAATCAGAGAGGAGATCACGTGGGGCGTGGACTGCACGGCGAGCAGGCATTGGTGGAGTCCGGTGATGACGCACTGAGCATGGACCCACGTATGAGGCGTGCGGTCACGTGATCTTCAGGGCGGGCGCTTCCTGAAGCTGCTTCATGTGCTTGGCGGGCGCCGTAGCCTCGGCAGCAGCGCTGCCAGCGTCCCATGTGGAGCTCTCCACAGCAGACGCAGCGCCATCTATGGGGCGTGCCCCCGATACCCAAGAGTGACACGGAACAGAAATTTACAGAGGTAATCTATAGAAGCATGAACTTCACAGGCAACATGACGTCAATACAAACGTATCTATCAATAATCACTCTCAATGTGAATGACCTAAATGCTCCAATAAGAAGGCACAGGGTTGCAGACTGGATAAAACGACAGGACCCATCCATATGCTGTTTACAAGAAACACATTTTGAATCTGAAGACACTTCCAGATTCAAAGTGAGGGGATGGAAGACCATCTTTCATGCCAATGGACCTCAAAAGAAAGCCGGGGTAGCGATTCCCATATCAGACAAACTGTATTTTAGTCTAACGACTGTAGTCAGAGACACAGAAGGACACTACATCAAAGGGTCTATACACCAAGAAGATCTAACAATTGTAAATATTTATGCCCCCAACATGGGAGCAGCCAACTACATAAGCCAACTGTTAAGCAAAATAAAGAGTCATGTTGATACAAATACACTAATGGTAGGAGATCTTAACACACCACTCTCAGCAATGGACAGATCATCTAAACAGATAATCAACAAAGAAACAAGAGCCTTGAATGACACATTGGACCAGATGGACCTCATAGATATATTCAGAACATTCCACCCTAAAACAGCAGAATACTGATTCCTCTCGAGTGCACATGGAACTTTCTCCAGAATAGACCACATACTAGGTCACAAATCACGGCTCAACCGATACCAGAAGACTGAGATTATTCCCTGCATATTCTCTGACCACAATGCCGTGAAACTGGAACTCAACCACAACAAAAAGTTCAGAAGAAAATCAAACACTTGGAAGCTAAAGACGACCCTGCTCAAGAATCTGTGGATCAACCAGGAAATCAAAGAAGAACTTAAACACTTCATGGAAACCAATGAGAATGAAGATACATCGATCCAAAACCTATGGGGTACAGCAAAGGCAGTCCTAAGGGGGAAACACATAGCCAGCCAAGCCTCACTCAAAAAAATTGAAAAATCCCAAATACACCAACTCTCATTACACCTTAAAGAACTGGAAAATCAACAAAAAATTAAACCAACCCCCCCCACAAGATGGGAAATAATTAGGATTAGAGCAGAGATAAATGAATCAGAAACTAAAGATACAGTAGAACACGTCAACGAAACTAGAAGCTGGTTCTTTGGAAGAATCAATAAGATCGATAAACCATTGGCCAAACTAATCCAAAAGAAAATGGAGAAGACCCAAAATAATAAAATTATGAATGAAAGGGGGAGAGATCACGACTAACACCAAGGAAATAGAAACAATCATCAGAAATTACTATCAACAATTATATGCCAATAAGTTTAACAACCTAGAAGATATGGATACATTCTTAGAAACCTATAAACTTCCAAGACTGAAACAGGAAGACACTGACAATCTGAATAGACCTATGTCTAGTAATGAGATTGAAGCACTGATCAAAAACCTCCCAAAAAACAAGAGTCCAGGACCATTCCCTGGGGAATTCTACCAAATATTCAAAGAAGAAATAACACCTATTCTCCTGAAGCTCTTTCAAAATATAGAAACAGAAGGAAAACTTCCAGACTCTTTCTATGAAGCCAGCATTACTTTAATCCCCAAACTAGACAAGGACCCCATCAAAAAGGAGAACTTCAGACCAATATCTCTGATGAGTATGGATGCCAAGACTCTCAACAAGATCCTTGCTAACAGGATCCAACAATACATTAAAAAGATTATCCACTATGACCAGGTGGGATTTATCCCAGGGGTGCAAGTGTGGTTCAACACTCGCAAATCAATCAATGTGATAGAACAAATCAATAAGAGAAGAGAGAAGAACCACATGGTACTCTCAAATGATGCAGAAAAGGCATTTGACAAAATACAATGTCTGTTCCTGATTAAAACTCTTCAAAGTACAGGTATAGAGGGAACATTCCTCAACCTCATAAAATCTATCTATGAAAAACCCCCAGCGAATATCATTCTTGACGAGGAAAAACTGACAGCTTTCCCTCTGAGATCAGGAACAAGACAAGGATGCCCACTCTCACCACTACTGTTCAACATAGTGTGTTAGAAGTCCTAGCAACAGCAATCAGACAACAGAAAGAAATAAAAGGTATTCAACTTGGCAAAGAAGAAGTCAAACTCTCTCTCTGCAGACGACATGATACTCTATGTGGAAAATCCAAAAGACTCCACCCCCAAACTACTAGAACTCATACAGCAATTTGGTAATATGGCAGGATACAAAATCAACGCACAGAAATCAGTTGCATTCTTATACACTAACAATGAAAATATAGAAAGGGAAATCAGAGAATCGATTCTGTTTACTATAGCACCAAAAACTATAAGATACTTAGGAATAAACCTAACCAAAGTAGTCAAGGATCTGTACTCGAGGAACTACAGAACACTCATGAAAGAAATTGAAGAAGACACAAAAAGATGGAAGAGCATCCCATGCTCATGGATCGGAAGAATGAACATTGTCAAAATGTCTATACTGCCCAGAGCAATCTATACTTTCAATGCCATCCTGATCAAAATTCCACCAACATTCTTCAAAGCGTTGGAACAAACAATCCTAAAATTTATATGGAACCAAAAAAGACCCCGAATCGCTAAGGAATTGCTGAAGAAGAAAAACAAATCTCATTACCTGACTTCAGGCTTTATTACAAAGCTGTGATTACCAAGACAGCATGGTACTGACACAAAAACAGACAAATAGATCAATGGAACAGAGTAGAGAGTCCAGATATGGACCCACAAATCTAGGGTCAAATCATCTTCAACAAAGCAGGAAAAAATATCCAGTAGAAAAAAGACAGTCTCTTCAATAAATGGTACTGGGAAAATTGGACAGCTACATACAGAAGAATGAAACTAGACCATTCTCTTACACCACACACAAAGGCAAACTCGAAATGGATGAAAGACCTCAACGTGAGGCAGGAATCCATCAAAATCCTGGAAAAGAATATAGGCAGAAACCTCTTTGACATCGGCCACAGCAACTTCTTTCAAGACACATCTCCAAAGGCAAAGGAGCCAAAAGCGAAAATGAACTTTTGGGACTTCATCAAAATCAAAAGCTTGTGTACAGCAAAGGAAACAGTCAACAAAACAAAGAGGCAACCCACGGAATGGGAGAGGATATTTGCAAATGACGCTACAGACAAAGGGCTGATATCCAAGATCTATAAAGAACTCCTCAAACTCAACATCCAAAAAGAAGATGAACACATCAAAAAATGGGCAAGAGACATGAAGAGGCACTTCTCCATAGAAAATATACAAATGGCTAACAGACACATGAAAAAATGTTCAGTGTCACTAGCTGTCAGGGAAATTAAAATAAAAACCACACTGAGATAGCACCTTACACCAGTCAGAATGGCCAAAATTAACAAGCCAGGAAACAACAAGTGTTGGAGAGGCTGCGGAGAAAGGGGAACCCTCTTACACTGTCGGTGGGAATGCAAGTTGGTGCAGCCACTTTGGAAAACTGTTTGGAGATTCCTTAAAAAATTAAAAATAGAGCTACCCCATGACCCTGCAATTGCACTACTGGGATTTACCCCAAAGATACAGATGTAGTGAAAAGAAGGGCCATATGGACCCCAATGTTCATAGCAGCAATGGCCACAATCGTCAAACTGTGGAAAGAGCCAAGGTGTCCTTCACCAGATGAATGAATAAAGAAGATGTGGTTACATGGGGCACCTGGGTGGCTCAGTTGGTTGGGCAACTGCCTTCCGCTCAGGTCATGATCCCGGAGACCTGGGATCGAGTCCCACATCGGGCTCCCTGCTTGGCGGGAAGCCTGCTTCTCCCTCCCTCACCCCCCCCTGCTTGTGTTCCCTCTCTGGCTGTGTTTCTCTCTGTCTAATAAATAAAATCTTAAAAAAAAAAGAAGATGTGGTACATATACACAATGGAATACTACGCCTCCATCAGAAAGGTTGAATACCCAATTTTTGTAACAACATGGACTGGATTGGAAGAGATTATGCTGAGTGAAATAAGCCAAGTAGAGAAAGTCAAGTATCACATGATTTCACTTACTTGTGGTGCATAAGGGGGTAATATAGAAGACAGTAGGAGAAGGAAAGGAAATGGGAAGTAGGGTAATCCAGGGAGAGAAACAAAACAAGAGAGACTTTGGACACAGAAACAAACTGAGGGACTTGGAGGGAGAGGGTGGGGGGATGGGAGAGCCTGGTGGTGGGTACTGGGGGCACCTATTTCATGGGGCACTGGGTGTGGGGAATGGGGAATGAATCTTGGAACACTGAAAAAAAATAAAATAAATTTAAAATAAAATAAAAAGAAGAAACGGCATATATATTATATATATAATGGATTATTACTCAGCCATAAAAAAGAATGAGCTCTTGCTGCTTGAGATGACATACATGGAGCTTAGGGTGTTACGCTGAGTGAAATAAGTCAAACAGAGAAAGACAAGTACAATATGGCTTCACTTATATGTAGAATCTAAAAAACAACAGAAATAAACAAAAGGAGACACATAGACCCATAAGTACAGAGACGAAACCGGTGGTTGCCAGGGGGGTGGGCTGAGAGGGTGGGCAAAGCGAGTGAAGAGGAGTGGGAGAAGCGGCCTCCAGTTGTGGGGTGAATAAGTCTTGGGGATGAAAGGCACAGCCCAGGGAAGAGAGTGAGTGGTTTTGTGATGGTGCTGTATGGAGAGAGGTGACAGCTACACTTGTGGTGAGCATCACGTACAGACTTGTCCCATCCCTATGTTGTACACCTGAAACTAACATAATATTGTGTCTCAACAATACTTCAATGAAAAAATGTAGGAAAAACTACAGGTCAGCCAACTTAACTACAACTTAACCAGCTTAACCAGCTGAGCCACGTAGGCATCCTGGCAAGGGGAGCACTGCGCTCTTGATCGGACGCATTTGGCCAACTGAGAGAACTTGGGTTTGGGGTTTATAGTCTATACTATAAATAAATAGTTAAATAGTGCCTTCCCCCAATTCATATCCACCCAGAACCTCAGCATGTGACCTTATTGGGGTGTCTGGTTGGCTCAGTCCGTAGAGCATGCAACTCTTGATCTCGGCGTTGTGAGTTCAAGCCCCATGTTGGGCATGTAGTCTACTTCAAAAAAAGTGACTTTACTTAGAAATAGGGTCTTTGCAGATAAAATAAGTTAGGATAAAATCACACTGGATTAGACTGGGTCCTAATCCAATGACTGGTATCCTTATAATAATAAGAAGGAAATAAGACACCAAATCCTAGAGGAGAAGATGATGTGACAATATGGAGAGAGACTGGGTAATGCATCTGTGAACCAAAGAGCTGCAGCCACCAGAATCTAGGAAGGGGAAAGGGGGCATCTTCTCCTAGAGCCTTTGGAGAGAGCATAGTCCTGCTGACATGTTAATTTGGGGCTTCTAGCCTCCAGAAATGTGGGAGAAGCCACCAACTTTGTGGAACTTTTTAATGGTAGCCCTAGGAAATGAATATGTATCCCTTGTGATGTAGAAGACAGAGACAAGTCAAAGAGCCTGCTCAAGGAGGAGAATTTAATAAGAAACCAAACCTCTACAAAAGCATGTACTTCAAAGAGTTAAACCCTCAGTATAAGGGTGAATTAAAGATATACTCTGTCCTTTGAGGACTGCAAAGAAAGTTGTCTCAAATTCGGAGCAAAGTGGAGTGTGTGTGTGTGTGTGTGTGTGTGTGTGTGTGTGTGTGAGAGAGAGAGAGAGAGAGAGAGAGAGAGAGAGAGTCAGAGACAGAGACAGAGAGAGGCAGAGATGCTGAAAATTCAGAACCAGAAGCCGGCCCTCATATAAGTTGGCAGCCCAAATTCATATGGTCAGGGTGGTCCAAGAAACCTTCAATGGGACATTGACTATAGAGTGATCTCAGTGATGCTCATAGGTGCCTGGTAGAAGCAAACACAAATCATCTCTGATGGTGCCTACCTTTTCCCTAGACCACAGAGTTTCCCATAAATACAATCCTAGGGCTCATGAACCTCTCTAAGTCAAAAAAAAGTAATTAATGAGGAATCATGAGCCGAGCCAGCAGTAATCGCAGACAGCACACTTCAGGTAATAGAATTATCAAATGTATTATAAAAGTCCTATGTTCAATATGATTTAAGTAACAAAAGGCAAGATTGAAAATATGTGTAGAAACTATGAAGAATATTCAAACACTTTGGAAAGAAGTTCCAGATGAAAGTCCTAAAATGAAAGTTTTAATTTAATCGTCACTTGGATTTTGATTTCGACTAAATCTAAAACTCTGCTGAGCTTCAGCAGCAGACAATAAACAACTGAAAGAGAGAATTCCTGAAATAAAATGTGAATGAATTATCCTGAATATTACCTGGAAAGTCATAGAGATGGAGAGCATGGAAGAGATGCTCAGAACTATGGAGGCTGGAATGAGG
Organism: Spilogale gracilis; assembly: GCA_004023965.1. NCBI lineage: Eukaryota > Metazoa > Chordata > Mammalia > Carnivora > Mephitidae > Spilogale > Spilogale gracilis. Next base: position 835 of record PITA01030793.1, on the reverse strand, counting down.
AGGTCCACAGGGGTTTGAGTGGGGTTCCAGGCGGAGAAGAGAGGGAGAAGGGGAGGCATTGTACTAGGAGATACTGGTTGTGAAATTTCCGAACTGATGAAATGATATGGAGAAATCCGTATAGTTGAGAAGTTCAGTAAACCTCAGGCAGAAAAAAACAACAACCCATAAAACAAATGCACACCTGGGTACACTGTATTGCAACTTCAGAAGACCAAAGACCAAGAAAGAGTCCTAAATGCACCAAGACAGAAGAATGATACCTTTCAGTTCATGAGGCAACTAATTATCTGACCCAGAGTTCTATATCTAGTAAAAATACCTTTCAGGAGTCAGGGCAAAATAAAGACCTCCAAAAAAGAATAAAATAAAGACCTCCTCCTCCTCCTCCTTCTTTTTTGATTTCTTTTATTATTAACATTTATATGTATTATTTGTTTCACAGGTCTGTGAATCGTCAGTCTTACACATTCACAGCACTCACCATAGCACACACCCTCCCCAGTGACCATAACCCAGCCACCCTATCCCTCCCCCTCCCCCTCTGCAACCTTCAATTTGTTTCCTGAGATTAAGAGTCTCTTATAATTTGTTTCCCTCCCTAGTCCCATCTTGTTTCATTTCCCTCCCTTACCTCCACTCCCTGCCTCTCAAATTCCTCATATCAGAGAGAGTATATGATAATTTTCTTTCTCTGATTGACTTATTTCGCTCAGCATAATACCCTCTAGTTCCATTCACATTGTTGCAAATGGCAAGATTTCAGGGGTTTTGATGGCTGCGTAGTATTCCATTGTATCTATAGAGACCACATCGGCTTTATCCATTCATCTGT